>OY755176.1:16195162-16336167 GCA_963576735.1 Bedellia somnulentella | reverse complement strand
GATTATTCGAAAAAATATGTTTCCGTGCTTCGAAGGCAAGTCAAGCCTGTAGTCTCGACTACTATCACGTGAATAGTCGTTAGTCTGCCGACCGTCACTTGGCCAGCATTATAATTTAAAACCAAATCACTCTGTAAAAGGTAAATTCAAGGCCCTCAATGTGAACATGTCCCATACATGGTCTGTTCTGAAAAACAAAAACGTTTTATCCGTTTGGGAGTCCCGATACAACAGACAGTCTTTTTACGGTTGTGCATATGACTACCCCGTAAAGAAACGAAATACCTTTTTTTTTGGGAAACTTCATCACTAAAGTGAAAGTAATATGTTGTAGTGTCTGAGATATCATTCACATCATTTTAATATAGCATATATATAAAATTCAAATGTACTTACAATAATAATCTGAAGGGTTCTTGTAAGCTGGACACGGATAGTCTATAGAAGCAAAGTATGGCAACATGTCTCTCCGGTAGCCGCTGTACATCGTTCTACCGGCCGATATTAATACTACCTGAAAATTTATAACAAACAGAGTTAATTACGGATGAAAAGATATAATGTGTTATTATTGTTGAAGTAACAGTTCATTTATTGTAAAATAAACGTAATTAACTCTGATTAAAAAATAACAATTAGATCTAATTACCTTGGTAAGCATCGCAAATATTTCATAAGTAGGTGGGTGAATAGACATAATGACGAATCTGCCAGTGCTGGCCCAGTTCCTCAAGTACTCCACAAGGAAGAACGTATCAAATATGTCCATCTCCTTCGTCGGCTGGTCGAGGACGAGCATCTCGGTGTCCGTGAGGAGTTGGCAGGCCACGTTGAGACGGCGGATTTCGGAGCGAGTGAGACGACTCACGTTTGTGTCTCTCACTTGCTCTAGGCCTAGTTCTTCTATTAGTAAGTTTATCTGTAAGGATATTTTATCTATTATGTTTATGTATAATTTAAAGATTTTACAGCTAGATTTACTAATTGGCAAGATGTCTTGAATGAAAACATAATGCGATTTAGATTCTGAGGTACCATAAAAGCGTCTTGCAATTGAAGTAAGACCGTTACGACGTAGTTGAACTAAGAATGTTCAAACCTGAGGAACTGTTATCACAAATTATAGCATTTTACATAAAATAAATGGGACAAAAAATGACACCCAATAACTTGTTTTAATAATCAGGCTCGATACTTATGCCGTAATAGTAGATATTTTTACAGTGACAGCACTTGTTGTTAAAACCTTGATACAACCAGCAGTTACATTTGAGCATGTCCTAATAACACCACTACATTGTTAATCAAACTCACCCTATCTCTATCTCCCATCTTGACGGGCGTGTAGCTGCGCGGTTTCCGCAGCATGGCGTGGAACCGCAGCGTGTGCTCGACGGTCATGGCGGGGCACAGCGCGGTGTCGCTGCGCACGTACGCGGCCAGCTTGCGCAGGGTCGACGATGCTATGCGCTGCCCGTTCATTACTATGTCGCCGGATAGTTTCTGCAATTGGTGAAGCATTGTTGGGATGTGAGAATTATTTTCAAAAATGCCTGCGGTAAGTAGAAATGGTTGTCCTTAAATGAGGAAGAATTAAAGCGCAAAATTTTATTTTAAGTTAAATTTTAGGGATTTTCTCTATGATATGCAGAGATTAAACACGATATTAAGAGAGTGCAAGCTTTTTTTGGGAATTTTTTTTTGGGAAGTTTTCTCAGTATTTTCTTTTTTATTTTAAAGTAAAAGAAGCTCGCACATTTTTTTAAAATAATTCTTATGTATTTTTTCATAAAAATCGTAAGTTCATAATATTTTCTGAACACTATAAGAAATGAGGTAAAAAGTACTAACTTTTCTAACACCAGCCAGTACGTCCAATAACCCCGTGGCTTCATGTTGCGAGGTCGCCAAAACAGCTAATATTTCTCCAGCTTTCACTTCGAACGACAGACCGGACACCAGGAGAGTGGACTTGTTTTCCGGTGACGTTATTTCTAGGGAATCCACCTAGAAAGAATAAAAGATTAATTTAAAATTATGTTAAGGTTTTTTTTTCGACTGCCTCCATGGTCTCGCGGTTAAGCGCTTGGTTTCAAGTACGGAGTTACAATTTAATTTGTAAGATTTAACCCAGTTTGGAAAAATATTGCAGGCTTGAATCACCTGATCATCCGAAAATTAAGATGATTCCCTGCTTCGGAGGGCACGTTAAGCCGTCGGTCCCGGCTACTATTGCGGTAGTACTCGTTAGTCTGCCAACCCGCAATTGGCCAGCGTGGTGGACTATGGCGAAATCGCCCTATAGGGTAGGCTCCAGGCCGTTTGACATATATGGGCTGTGAGAAATGTTTTTTCAAAATTATTCTAGTAGTAGGTAACTGAGTCATGTTAGAGCGCACACTACTGCGGACTCAGTCGCACATAGCAGCGTCTCACTCATATTCCTACATCGCGGTATGTTAATGATTTTCGAGTTAAACATAGATACAAAGTATAAGTTGGTACACAGCAGGGTGTACTGGCCAGTATATCTTTGCTTTTCCCACATAGGTTTAATCCGGCATGCCCTGTTACTTGAGAGCTTAGCCAATTTAGCAATGTTTTGAAAAACGTTTGAAAGAAATTTGACAGCGCCAATTTTGGAACTAACACCATAATCGAAACTTGCAAAACATCAGCATTCAGGGGGCAGCGCTTTATAACTGGGCAATCCCATATTTCACCACCAAGGAATGATATTTCACCGTCATTTAATTTACCGTCTATTCTCACGTTTCTACTTCCAATTTGGCAGAGGAACCTATTATTACGGCATTAATTATAAGTTCGTAAATCTATGTAAGAGTAGATACTTACAAAGAAGTGAGGATAAACAAAGGAGCCATGTGAGTATCCGTCTATGTGGTCGGTGGGTCTCAGTGTCGAGTGTTTGCGAGATTGAGCTAAGGACATGTGACTTCCGGCTTTGGAGGCTCTGCCGCCGATGTGCGATGAAGGCATTAGATAACTGAAAGCAAAGGTATTGCTTAGAATGGGGGATATGTAGAATAGTTCATTTAAATTATTGGCTACTATAACTATTTTTTACTTCGGTTTACAATATCGATGTTGCTTTATATTTTGTTATATTTTGTATGAGAGTTTATTTGTAGTAATTGAGGAGAAAAATACGAACGGACCTGCACCAAACAAGTATATATTTAAAAAAAAAACAAATAAAATGTGTATTACATTCCTATCTATCTATAATTTAGTCTATAAATACAGATCTGACAGGGTTTTAAGGCCTAGTATATTATTAAGATTAAAATGACAAAAGTTTCTCTCGTATGTTCTCCATTTGTATCCAGAACATCACCAACTAGTTTCCTTCTTAAATTATTAAATTCATAAGGAAACCAATATCAAACTTTACACATACCTATGATGATCAGTCTCCGGTACAAATTCCGCAACGCTATTCCGCCTATTGGTACCGTAGTGAGACTTGTAGGGCCTGGCCTCGATGCCAAGGAGGTTCGCTTCACTGACCGACCTGTTTCTAGAGTTGGTCCATTGGTCACTTCGGATACCCGCTTGGTGCATGGCTACTAGTGGTACACCGCTGTTAGCCTGTGGAACGAAATATTATTATTACCTTCATGATACTAAGATATGTCTAAACCTTACTTAACAGAACGCTACCATATATTCCCGTGATTGCCGAGTACAGCATTTGTGCCGGTGGATGAGCGATGAGCAGGTGGTAAGATTTTAAAACCATCACAAACTATCTATTACCAATGTAATTAATTAATATTTATTTTTGAAAATAATCTTCTTAAATTTAAATTAATACAATAAGTCACGTGATCCATTACTTTTAAATTGCAAAATATTGTTATCACACTCTCAAAAGCTTGCACTAAATATTACCTGATAGTTATTCTGAAGATTCTGCAGTCTGAAATCTGGATCCGAGCGATATTTCCGACTGTACTTATTATAATTCGTGGTGGTTTCATTATCAGAGCTATCATAACCGGACGAAGTTTCTCTCACTCCTCTGCTCTGTCTGTGAATCCTGGAGGTCAGCTTCATGGCGCTGCCAATGGAAGTCTTCGGTTTGGGAGTTCCTGATCTTTGTGAGCCGTTGTGGTTGGGAGGGAACACTCTCGGGAGACCGAACTTCAGATAGGTGTACATGTTAGAGCCTAATGCTGATCTGAAAAGCAAAAAGTCAAAATCATAAGAACTCATTAATTTTAAAAAGGAAACGCTTTATACAATGAGTAGAAGATGATCTATCGATCGATTGATATGGTGACTTTAACTATGTGGTTCTCCCTGATAATAAAATTTTATTAGGGTTGTTTGAGAGTAAGAGTAATTATGAATTTGAGGGAAGGATGAGAGTTTTATCACGATCACACAAAGTGACGATTGATAGTTTCCATCTATCTCAAGGATTTTTTTATAAACTTCGTATTTTATCATCAGTTTCCCATCGTAGTTGTTAAACGGTTGCTTCTATGCTTTGAAATTTTATTTGGAACTGGACCTTTCTTTCGTGTTGGCAAGGAAGGATCAGTTGAGCTTAGCCCAGTTTAGATTTGATACCGGTGATCACAATTTTAATCATCTTAATAGTGTTAAATGTATATAGTTAAATGTATTAAGATATTTGGTCCAGAAATTCACTCAGTACACCAATGACATTATAAGGGTAAGATCTGTGATTTATCCTACTATCATGTTATGATGGGATATATGTACCTAATCGAATGATTTACATTTCGTGTCATTCAGAAACAGAGTCAAGATATTATGTTATTACACTAAATGATTATTCCAAGCAAATTATTTTTATTTGAGAAGGCAGAAAAAATTGCATGCTACTTTGCAAGATACGGGTACTAACAAAACTCTCTCTTTCCTAAAATTCATTAATGATTATGCAACTATACAAAATAAAATTTATTTTTAGAAATTGGCTTATGCAGTCTTTGGTAAATATGACGTGATAAAAATTGAGTAACTCTTTTAATTGAGGAAGAAGCATACAAAGACCTTAATGACTACGACAACGAAGTGGCATGTTAAGTGAATGAATTGCATTTTTAATTAATATTTTAGACAGTTTTAAGTCATTTGTGTCACTAGAAATGAATAGGCACGTACGCGTAGTGACGTAAAAAGCGACAAATTATCACTTTAACAATTTACAATTAGCTAAAAGCTCATTTATGACGCCTATTTTCGCAAAACACTTTAATAATGTGCCTTTGGGTTTTTTGTGTAGGATTGAAATAATTAAAGTATACTATTTATTGTACTATATTTGCCGTGTAGTGCCGGCTTAGAATGACACTACCCCTTTCTAACTACGGGTGTCGTAAGAGGCGAATAACGGTTTGGGGCTTTTTTATGTGGTTTTTGGGCGATGCGGTTGGAGTGGAGACCCATCACCAACGAAACTTTATTTTTAATACAATTGCTCAAAAAGTGGCGTATTACAGGGACGTATAGCGTTCGGGAAGTGGGCTATTACACACTCGTGCTTTTTCTTTACCTTTCCCGCACTAGTGCGTTTTCTTTCCCAACTGTCAAAATAATGTCTATTTTAAAGAAAAACCAACCATAAAGATTTTACTAAAAAAATCAAAGAAGTTTTTATGATTCATGTTAATACGTGGCATAGGTCGTATTAACATGAATCAACAACAACAAAATAATAGGCAAAATCGACTAATTTGTTTCGATATCTGATTTAATGATTTGATAGAATTAGTGAGGTTAGGTTTCATTACATTATAACTCATTAAATTTCATTTTCATTTCATATCAACAAAAAAATTATACATAAGACTTGGCTGTATGGGCATAGTTTCCTTTGCCTACCACAATAAGTGAAGAAAAAATGTCGCCATTTTCCAGAAATAATCTTTGGGAGTTTAGTTGTTTTGTTAAATTGCTTAATTTTTTCGCAACTGTATTAAAAATAGTCGTTCAGTACACGTACGGAACCGTCATTGCAACTCGTTCCGACTGTCAACCCTCGCCTTCGGCTCGGGTAGACATTTGTCGGAACTCTTTGCAATGACAGCCATTCCGTACTAGTAATGAAATATACTATTCTACCATCTTGTCCCTTATCAATTTCCAAATGTGGCTGTGGCTGGCAATTTCCAGCTCTGAAGCTCTGGCTACCCTTTTTTGGGATTAATATGACCGTAAGTATAAGTATGTATCGATTCCCGCCTGTGTCGAAATTTTTCTTTCCTTTATTTATTCTTTATTTATTAGTAATAATCCCCAAATGAGGTTTTCATGAACAAAAAGATTAAAATTATAAGTATGTATTTGTTGGAACATTGGCTCCGCTTTTATTTAAGTGGAATACCGCTTAGTTTAGATTATATTTTCCTTAGATGATTCAATTTATACTTGGCCAAGTAGTAAAAAGTATGAAGACTGCAATTTTTACGATATTCATTAATAATTAAAATATGGCTTGTGTTCAACACTTACTTAGGTCCATATCGGGGATGCGACAGAATCGATTGCACCGTCGTGTCGCGTAGTTGGAAGTTTCCGTAGGGTAGAGGACTCTTGTCTGTGCTCCCGAGGGCGCTATCAGTGAAATCCGAATTCAGGTTTTGCCTGCAAAGAGAAGATTAAATTATATTGAACATATCTACTTACAATACTTAGTATTACATAAACCTAGTTGTAGTACTTAGTAGTCAAAGGAAAAATGGTTAATAGTCAAACACAAACAAGCAAAGCTTGAGTAGAAAAGGATTAAGGGGTATCTCATGGCTACAGAGAGGAAGTTGCTAAACTAATACGAAAACAGTTTCCAAAGTATTCGAAGATTACTAAACAAAATTACATACATACATATACTCACGGCTATAAATCCCTTCAAAGGGTACCCGAGCTAGGGAATTAGAAATTGCACAGCCACTTTTGAAAGTTGCGTGGGGTAAAGATGGTGAAATAAAGGTTGTTGGTGATGGGTCTCCAACGGCATCGTCCAAAAATCCCTTAAAGGCCCCAATACCGTTAGTCGCCTCTTACTTACATCCACTGGAAGAAATGGGGTAGTGCTAGACAGTACACAGCTAAGCTACATAAAATTAATTGGCTAAAAAACTACATTGTCCACTCACCTATAGATAGACCAGGCATGCAGATCTTCAGAATGCATTCCCCTGGGGTCGTGCATCATGGGGTTGGACGGCACGGAGTAGCGCCGCTCCGCCAGGCCCAGCGCGGACTGAGACATGCTTCACGCGAACACCGGGAACTGAAATGTAAGATTGAAAAATGAAAAAATGTGAATGTAAAGAGTTTCTTTGTTGCTTCTTCTCTTTACAAACACCTTCCGAAGCAACGGATTAACGATTCATTTAAAACTTTGACGTTCAAAAAATGTTAGTATTTAACTTTGTTTTGAAAAATAAACTTTTTGACTTTTTTTTTGACTTTTTAAGAGTTATTAGCAGGTGGTTGATTGCAGGAGTAGGGGTAATTTTCGTATGTTGTGTGGTTTTGTACAGGCGCCTCTTGTATCGGTTATGGGATTGCGATTATTCTGTGTTTTGTCTTGGTTTAGTAGACTGAGACTTTAGTTTCCAAAATAGAACATGAACAGTAATGAGTAATTTTTATTATATTATGCAATAAAACCACAAAATATTATTTTGATTGATACTGAGCTATTTTTACGGATAGAGTATAGAGAGATATATACATATAGAGTAGAGTATAATTCCAAAACAAGAAATAATTACACTTAATTTTCATCATATTAAATCTATGATTAAACTTGCTAAGTTAAATAGACTTAGGTAAAGTACAAGCGCTTCAAAGATAAAACTTACCAGTGTCATCCAATCGTAAACAATTTTCGGAAAGTAGTCGCTGTCAAAATCATCTTCGTTATTTTCTATATTGTCACTGCATTATATCTGTAACAAAAGAAATATAATTTATTTATTCATTCATAAAAAAACATAAAACATAAAACTAAATTGAAACATAACTATGAACAAGCCAACTAAATGCGTTGTCAACTAAACAATAAAAAAATGAGGATGAAAAACGGGTTAAATACACAGAATAAGTTAAGAAAAATCACCTTATCCCTCCACTCAAATTCAAAAAGAGGGAAGAAAACTTCTGAGCCTATTGCTACGGCTCCTCTTTTTGAAATATATTTAGCCGTGAATTGAGAAAGGTATAAGTACAAACACACACACAAACACACATCTTTACTCTCTATCTCGCACACACTAACACACGCACACACAAACACAAACTCACAGCAAATCACGTTTAATAAAATTGTTTTTTTTTTATTTTCTCACATTTTTATTATTGTTAATTTTCTTTACATTACTTTTATTTAATAGATAATTTCTCTAAGATTTTGTATAAATCAAACTCATTGAATAATTATTTTGTTTTGTACGTCACAATGGTTGTATCTCAAACCTTTAAGTCGTATTACGGGCCCCCACGATACAGGCTAGGCCTAGTGTAGGGGCTACCAATATTATCAATAATGTAAACACAGTTAAATGTTGCACTCAACCTACTCTGTAAACTATATACAACTGTAATTGTGCAATTGGAATTTAAATAAATTATTATTATTATCAACCCGAAAAATCCCATATACGTAGTTCTCAATAATAAAGTGTGAGAACATTTATCATTGGCCGGTAAGCCGGATGACAAACAACAATGAGACGACCAACTGATACTCGCAACATTGCGCAAACCCGGGTCAATGAGCCACTATATTTGGTTACATCAAGCACGTAGCGACACTAACCTATTGTACGTTAGTAGGTTACTGTGCTCACTGAAATTTGCATGACAAAGTCTTTTATTTGATGAAAATACGCCTGTTCTAAACGGAATGTTGATAGTATTTAGTTGTGCAAAATTTTTGTAGATATATTTTAGATTAATTCTATTGGTTACATACATACATATACTTACGGCTATAAATCCCTAGAAGGGGTAGCCAGAGCTGAGAAATTAGAAATTCCTCAGCCACTTTTGGAAGTTGCGTGGGGAAAAGATGAAGAAATAAAGGTTTTTGGTGATGGGTCTCCAACCGCATCGCCCAAAAATCCCTTAAAAGCCCCAATACCGTTAGTCGCCTCTTACGATCTCCCACGCGTAGAAATGGGGTAGTGTTATTCTAAGCCGACACTACACGGCAAGACTAAACGGAATGTTGATAGTATTTAGTTGTGCAATATTTTTGTAGATATACTTTAGATTCATTCTATTGGTTATAGACGCTTTCTAATAGTTATGGAAACATTTAATATCTAAAAGCTGGGTATGGTTCTTTTAAGTATTAATTGGCGGTAACTGGCGATCGATCAACAAATATTATTTTATAACATCATATATTTTTTATCTGCTGCGAAAAATCATTGTTTCTGATTGTCTGGTTAACGTTTTGCCGTATTCATTAGTTTTATTGTAATTAGTGGCCGTGATGTCCCTAAGGACACAGTATCGGTTGCATGCCACCTATTTGAATGTTCAATACAGCACTTTATTGATTAAATCAAAAACACGTCACTATTTTAATTATTCTTGTCACATGTTGGTGCCTAGCTTGAGTGTGGCTATAAATTATTTATCCTAGGATGGCAAAAAGCGTTGGTACACCTTGGTAGCTCAGTCGAAAAGCCACCGTTTCACATGCAGGAGACGCGAGTTCAAATCCTGATTCAGGTCTCAATTACACCCACGTTATCGTTCACGCTAATGCACTCTTCAAGCAAAACGTGGGTACTCCGAACTCCAATTGACAAATATGTATCTAAACTTCTTTTCTATTTAATCGCACTTGTAAAACATCTATCTATACTTATAATAAATCTGTAGCGAGGTCAATTCTGTACATGAAATATATTTTCAAACTAACTATCAGGTGGTGATTAGGGATCGATACTGATGCCAAAAATGCAATCAGTGAAATTTTTGTCTGTCTGTCTGTCTGTCTGTCTGTCTGTCTGTCTGTCGGTTTGTATGTTCCTTATGGAAACAAAAACTACTCGACGGATTTTAACGAAACTTGGTACAATTATTTTTCATACTCCTGCGCAGGTTTTTGTATACTTTCCAGCAGAGAAGTAAAGGGGAATTTTGGGAAATTTGGGGAAAACGCGAGAAGTTACTCCATTTTTTAAGCTTTCGTCGCGTGTGCAGCCTTAATGGTTAAACTTACATAGAAATCATGTATGACGGAAGTATTCTTCATAAAATTATCTAAAAAAAAATCCACTACAGTTTATGTCTATCTTTTACGGTTGACTCACAATAACACGTGTAATCCCTGAAAGCTTAGCAGTGCGGAACATTCTGATTATATTTGTTTACTCTTACGTTTGTAAACCTCTCACTCATCCGTAATTTAAAAAGGGTAACATTATTACCTATTCAATAAAAAAAGAATCATAGAAATCGGTAGACAAACACCGAAATTATACATAAAAGAAGCCATCGCGCCCGTGATCGAAACCAAATCTTTACTAATTTACATATAACATACTAAATGGCGCTAGTAGTTGCATCCTACATAACGTAATGATTTATTTTTTAGATTGTTATAAATACTTCATGGCGTATTATTCCAAAATTTGCTATTAAACGGAAATACTGAACCGTTCATTTAAGCGCATTCAAAATCACCAAACTAGACTGTTAAGGGAGTGCTATAAATTTAATAAATTGAAAACATTACGCTGAATTTCACAATGCTTGAGCAGTGACTGAAGAAAGAAACCTCAGATATTTAAAAAACAACGGTACCCGTGCGAAGCTGGGACGATCCACTAGTTATAAGTATAAAAATAAACACCGATTCAAAATACACCTACTTCAACAGCAAAAAGTATCAAAATAAATCTTCCACAAAACTCAATGCATCTCTTTTATACAAAATATCTTATTTCTTCTATCAAATATATGTGTCCCTCAACTTATTTTATTTTATAATCTTTATTGTAGCATGATATTAATATTGGTACGATTTGTTTATTGCTTTAATATTTATTTAAGGCTGACTGCTCATAAATGATTGCTCACTGAAATGTAATTTCTCCTTATCAGATTTTAGTGTTCACCAAATTTTAGTGTTATTTATTTCTTAACTTCCAGTAGCACAGTTACAACGGATAGCATAAGGTATTTACTGATTTATATAAAACTGTTTATGTCGGACTTAGTATGTAAGTAACAGCCAGAAAACCAGCTCCCCAGCAGTGTCCTGCGGATAATGTTGGGAACCTAGCTGAGGTACTTTGCCTTTTTGTTGCCATCTTTTGTCTTATTTTATTTGTAATGTTTTTCTACGTTGTTATTGTGGTTTGATAATAAATAAATATCTTTTATTTTATTTTATTATGCCTATGTCATTTTCCATTGAAAGTCTCAATGAATCATTAAAAATTTAATACCTAATTATTAATCGTTATTTCATTGCGTCTTTCCTGTATAACTCTGCCTAATCCTTGCATTATTTGTATTACTATTTATAATACGTAAATAAAGTACACGAGAAGCCTGGTGAATACTGTGAAACTCAATGTTATTGAAAATTCTAATACAAAGTTAAATTGATTACTCATTCATGACAAATCAATTAAACTTCATTCATATAAATGTTACACAACTTACATCACGTTATATATAACGTTGACGTCATAATATTATTAGTTCCATAAAGCCGCAGTTTCTTTTTTTTTTCTTTTTCATTCAGTTATTTTTTATAATTTATTTTGAAACAAACTTGATATCATAAACCCTTCCAAGTATACTTGGATGCTAGTTTGTTTGGCATATAAGATTGGATACAGTCTCACTTGTAGACTTATGTTCTGCCCGTATTCAACTTATTGATAAGAACTTTAAAAAAGACCTATTGTAGTATTATAGGTAAAGGTATATTATATATTTCTGCTTTTCTATACTCACGGCTGAGATCCCAAAAAGGGTAACCAAGCCAGAGCTTCTACATAAATTTTCCAGCTATAATTTTATAATCAAACAATTTAGCTTATATTACTTAAAGGCTATATCAGAACCAGTTATGGTAATAGTATTCTCACTTTCTGGTTGTAATTTGAATCCACTTAAAGTTACATTACAAGAAATGCATGTTATCTTTGGTGCGTCGTAAACTGCGCACGCACATAAACGCATTTACCTTGTGCAATACTATTTAGCATATCCGCCGCGTCCTCTACTCAGGAATGTTGCGCCTACGCTGCCTGAATGTAATCTTTATATTAAACTACCAATTATATTCTGACATTGAAAAAAAATCGTTTTTTTTAAATTGAGTCGTAATCTTTTGACTGTTTAAAGTTTCTATAGACATCACGGCGTAATGGCAAACCTTCTTAGCTTTACTCACATTCAACAATAATCTCACATTATTTTCCTCTTCACACATCTCACTCACGCGGTTTTTATAAGAGCTGGATATAATCATAGTATTTATGAAATCAAACACCATACAAGCTTATACAGCTTTGAGTAGACTAATGTTAGTGGTAAGAATAAGCAATAATGTTTTGCAATCTCTAGTACAAAATTTTACCAAGGTGGATAATAAATTCATACATTGTTAAGTTGGTGGAAACCTACTCATTTCACGGCTTTGACTTGTTGGGCAATGATTTACGTATTGTTTATTGAGTTAGTCAGTTTCTACTCCACCATGCATGACAAAGGCACAGCTCAGATGCAGACAGATTTTGACATATAACTTGGGAATAGTTTTCTGTTGGTTTCAGCTTTCTAAACAAAGTACAATTACGAAATTGCGAAGACAAACAAGATAAACCATCTATGGAGACAGATATTAACCCTTCGAAGAGCAAAATGGTTACAACAGGTAAAATCATTATAAAAATGTATGAATTGCTGTGTGCTTTTAATCCCGTGGGTGTCGGAGGAAGAAACTATGGTTGGTTAAATTTTATTAGAAAACACTTTCCTTACTCATCTTCGAAAATGGCTAAGAAATATTCAATTCCACCAGTTTCCAGTTTTGTATATATAGCTGAGAGTAAACGTATGTATGTATATGCGAAAAAATTAAAATATACATTTTATAAGAAATACGAAATCAGAGGTTTATATAAAAGTCACAAGACGTATTCGTATTCAATAAATATAGGTTCATGCATCGTATAGAACTTCATTGTAAGCGAGAAAAGAACCTACGACCTCCAGCCAGTAATCAACCTCACTACTGAACCACAACGGCCATTGTACGAACGACCTAAGAAAATAAATATACAGGGAGCGAGCAGAATTGACCATCATATTGGAGATAGGGGGTGATAATCAGAGGCTGAGAAATAAGGTATATAAAGTAATACAAAACCAATATATACCCAGAGGGTAAATGACTGAATCTCAGAAAGGCAAAGTCAGAGCTCAGGAATTGGTAATTCATCCGTCACTTTAATAAGTTGCAAGGGGAAAAGTTTAATAATATTTAATTTTATTAGTTGATAGATTTAAAGTAGTATTGCGCATACATCACATAAATAACCTCGTATTTACAGCTGCCTGTGAAACGAAAGACGATTAAACATATTTTCCTCTACTTAAAAATATTTAAGAAGAAATACTCAGTCTCATCAGTAAATCAATTCCCTTTCTTTGAAGCACGTACACATATAAGCTCAACCCATATAAAATAGGTTTCAACAAAGCACATTTCTATCCCACAAGTCTGGATCCAGGCATAACTCCAGGCGGGCGAGTCGTCGACCCGGTCGTTGACCCTCAGCCCTGGCCGGGTAAAGTCTGCGCATTGTGTCATCATGACAAATGACGTTTGACTGATTGCAAATTGCGAGGTGAAGCCTCTTATTACGGCTGAGGTAATGATAGAAGGAGTAATATGTGGCATTACTAGTTTTTATAGCGGTAGGTTAATATTCAGAAATTGTTGTCTGTTTACTGTATTTTGTTAAAATTTCAAGGCATATTGTAAGTAGTAATAGGTTAATGAGTAACTACCATGCCATATTATACTATAAAACAGAGGTTAAATAAACTGCAGTTACAAATTAAGTTATTGTTTGATTTTACTTTATGCAGTCGCCGAATGTCCTTGTTCAACACCTTTACGTGGTAATTAAAAAAAGAAGCAAGAACATTATTAAAATCGTTTGTTTTGCAATGTGATATTTAAGAAGTTTATTGATAAAAAAAATATTTTCACTATATACTGACACTAAAAGGATGGTTGAGGAGAGACATACAATTTTTTAATCATTTATTATTGGTTCATAGAATTCATTTTAAATATTATACTATTCAATTATCAATGAATATAAATATTGAAACTGGAAACTTTTGATAAAACCTAAATATACCTACTGTAATATTTAGGGATATTCGAATGACTACACCAACGATTTAAGTCGTTCAATTGTGCTTAAAAGTATCTCTCAGTAATGCTCGGTAGTTCTGAAGGTTCATTTTTAAGTTTCATAGTCCGTAATGAGATGACGTCATTGTACCGACTTCCTTTCATAGCATATGCAATATATAAGTATAGATAGTTGGTGTAATACCGAAGATGATGTGTTGAAAACCCTGTTACAGTTCCAAGATTACTAAAGTAATGATTTGGAATGCGGAACAAAAAGTGATGAATGATCGCGAAACCGTACACGTGATGCGCACGCGCCGTGAAATGGTACTATTAATCTATTTGGCGGTGCAGTCATTCAGACCGTTTGTTTGTAATCATATGAATATTATTAATGGCTCTTTAATGGTTTAGCTGTGAAGTGCCGGCTTAGAATGTCGCTACCCCTTTCTACCCACGGTGTCGTAAGAGGCGACTAAGGGTATTGGGGCTTTTTATTGGATTTTTGGGCGATGCGGTTGGAGACCCATCACCAAAAACCTTTATTTTTACTATCTTTTCCCCACTCAACTTCCAAATGTGGCTGAGGAATTTATAATTCCTAAGCTCTGGCTACCCCTTCTAGGGAAATATAGCCGTGAGCATATGTATGTATGTATGTAATGGTTTTAGTTTAAGCTGTGTAGTTTCGACTTAGAATAGCACTAAACCATTTCTCACCGCGGGTGTCGTAAGAGGCGACTTAGGATTATCGGGATTTCTAAATGATTGTTAGCCGATGTGTTTGGAGAGCCATGACCAAATTGACCAATCAATCTATATTTTGCTATCTTTTCTTCACTCAACTTCCTAAATTGGCCAAAATAGTGAGATATGCTAACAGAGAGAAAAGAACTAGAACCTAAGCCACTTCTTGTATCTTCTAGCCACTACACTTTTAAAGAAAGCATATAAAGCATAAAGTAAGGAGTTTTTCTTTGCTTCTTCTTCTCATCAAAATTAAATTCACACTAAATTTTTCTTAAGACGTGCGATCTCGGCTACATAGAGACAACCAATGTAAAAGCTAATTAGGTGAAGTTGTTAGAAACCAATTCTTAATAACTTTTCTTACACCAATTTATTAATTACTAACACAGCTAACATCTATACTGCCTCATGTAAACAGAGATGTATATATCTTATAAATGATTCATTTGTTATTCATAATTTTAACCTTGTAAGATTATTATCACGATGCAATCAGTGAAAGCATACAATATCATTGTCATTTGTACCACTCACTACTAACTTTGTAAGTAAATATAAAATAAACACTGTCACACACTCTCCCACCACACACACACACACACACACACACACACACACACACAAACGAAGTTAATGCTGTAATTAATTGGCAAAACATGAGAAAGTAATAATAAATAACAACAAATTAAAATCTAATCAAGTGTGATTGACCCTGTAGTAGTTAGCAGACCAAATAACCCACAATTTTCAAATCTATAACTGTAATTTCTTCGCAATGTATATAAAATTGCACCGGAGTTCTAATTTATAGTTTTCTCTACTTTATCGTTGTTTGATTATGGATTGAAGTATAAACATACGGTAAATAACAAGTAACTAGTTATAAATATCATATCACATCGAGATTACGCATTCGATCATATTTTGTATGCATTATTGTTTGAAAATCATGTAAAAATAGCTGGTAATCTATCTTCTATACTTATAATAAATCTGTAGAGAGGTCAATTCTGTACATGAAATATATTTTCAGAATAACTATCAGGTGGTGATTAGGGATCGATACTGATGCCAAAAATGCAATCAGTAAAATTTTTGTCTGTCTGTCTGTCTGTCTGTCTGTCTGTCGGTTTGTATGTTCCTTATGGAAACAAAAACTACTCAACGGATTTTGACGAAACTTGGTACAATTATTCTTCATACTCCTGGGCAGGTTTTTGTATACTTTCCAGCAGAGTAGTAAAGGGGAATTTTGGGAAATTTTGGGAAAACGGGAGAAGTTACTCCATTTTTTAAGCTTCCGCCGCGTTTGCAGCCTTAATGGTTAAATTAACATAGAAATCATGTATGACGGAAATATTCTTCATAAAATTATCTAAAAAAAATTAACAACAGTTTATGTCTATCTTTTATGGTTGACTCACAATAACACGTTTAATTCCTGATAGCTTAGCAGATCGGAACATTCTGATTATATTTGTTTACTCTTACGTTTGTAAACCTCTCATTCATCCCTAATTTAAAAAAGGTTACATTATTACCTATTCAATAAAAAAAGAATCATAGAAATCGGTAGAGAAACACCGAAATTATACATAAAATAAGCCATCGCGCCCGTGACCAAAACGAATCGTTACTAATTTACATATAACATACTAGATGGCGCCAGTAGTTGCATCCTACAACACGTAATGATTTATTTTTTAGATTGTTATAAATACTTCATACCGTTTTATTCCAAAATTTGCTATTAAACGGAAATACTGAACCGTTCATTAAAGCGCATTAAAAATCACCAAACTACACTGTTTAGGGAGTGCTATAAATTTAATAAATTGAAAACGTTGCTCTGAATTTCACAATGCTTGAGCAGTGACTAAAGAAAGAAACCTCAGATATTTAAAAAACAACGCTACCCGTGCGAAGCTGGGACGATCCACTAGTATTTGATAAAAGATTTGAACAGAGAAAACACAAATATGATAACTAAACCCAAAATAATCGGTGTTATTTTTTGTTGCCTATTCTCATATGAAGTTATTACGTATAATCCGTATAATTATCAGCCGTATTACGAATTTACAATAAAACATTAGTAACGTCACAATATTTTTCAAAGGTACCTACGTGCTAAGAGACTACCCAGCGAAACACAGGTGTCATTGATTCAAAATCTCACATTTTATGGTAAAAGCTTGTATTTACATACATACATATATACATATACTCACGGCTATAAATCCCTTAACGGGGTAGCCAGAGCTTTGGAATGAAAAAATCGCCCAAAAATTAGACCCTTAGTCGCCTCTTACGATCACCCACGGGTAATCGTAAGAGTATTAAGGTAAGGTAAGCTTGTATTTGTATGGTATAATCACTACATACACTTCATCTGTAGGTGTACATAAATATATAAAAGGTGAACAACTTGTCTTAAAAGTCTTTTGTCAATTTGTTTCCACTACAAATTGCCTCCTGCCGAGTTATTTGTGGGTGAGTGGGCCACCCGGTCCGACCGCCACATCCCAAATTGGTGATCTCAAGTTTAACAAGTTGAGTATCAACCTGTTTCGAAGAACAGTACGAACTTGTTTCCGAAATTTCTTCAAAATGAGGAAGAGCTTGTGGTTTTGGGTTGGTCAGGTCACAACCACTTTTCTGCGGTATTTGCAATTTAAATCTTGTTTTAAGCAAGACAATATATTTGAGGCAACTTTTTTACATATCATGATTTAAATCTTTGTAAATATAGTTAGTCTAGATACAGCTTTAAAAACACCAAACTAGAGACTTTTCCCAATTCCTATTATTAGACGGCAGAATACCCTACAGTGAGAACAATTAGTTTATAGTTTTCTATATTTATTTTAAGTTTTATATTATATTTGTGATCATTACCTTTCGGGAATGATTAAACTTTACTACTTCAAGTCCAACCGAACACTAACCAACGATAACAAAACTAAAAATTATAATCCTATTTGTATGCACATTTTTGATGTTTACGAAATTTACTTATTTCTTTGTAAAATCTATTTTGACTGAATTTATTTTTTGCAAAGTTGTATTCTTTCTTTCTTTAATATAAATGTTAAATCCTGACGTCCGTATTTCCGACAAGACGTTATTTGAACAATGCGCTCACGCAATAAAATTTCACCGGCCACATTAACTCGATAATGACCACTATTTATCAGTTAACGATTACACGGATGAGCACGCGTGCGATAATGAAACGGTTATATCGGCATATCATACAAATCTGGATAATCTAAGTAAGCTTTGTGGTGGCGGCTTAGAATAGCACTAACCGTCTTCCCGCCGGTGTCGTACGAGACGCCTATCTTGGTATAGGGACCCATCACCAACGAACCTTAATTTTTACCATCTTCTCCCAAACCCGCATCCTGAAGTGGCTGAGGAAGTGGTCATTCTGAACCTCTGACTAACCGTTGTGGGTATACATCCGTGAGATAGGAATATATATGGTTAAGTATATGATTTTGTGTGGTAATCCTTATGTAAGTTTATAGACCGTTTATGTCGCAGCACTTTTCAGGTTTGTATTAATAAGTGCTAATAAAATGAAGTTAGGTGGAGCTTTTAGGTTGAATGATTACTTACCTATTTTCATCAACAGAAACTAGAACAAGTGGTAAAAAAATGCTTTTTGAATGTTGAGATTCTAACCACAAACTTCACCTATCACTTGAAAACCTTATAAGGCTCATTGTAGTAATTTTTTAATCATTGTAATCTCAATCATTATCATAAGATTTGTGGCGTATCTTTAAAACGCCTTTACTAAGATATAAAGATAAGATAGAAAAAAGTTGTTACTTCAAATCGTCACGTTGTTGTATTCAGAAGAACTACCATCTCTTCGTCAATACTCGGTGTTAATTATAAGTATTGTATATCTACATAATATGTAGCTAATATGCATGTATGTAATATCTATCAATATATATATTAAATATATTGCTAGATAATTAAGATACATTATTAATATATGGGTGTTTCTCCGTAAAGTGGGCAACTTTTGGGCGAAAAGTGTCCCAGCCAATTTTTATTTAATTTTCAAGACCTATCTACTCAATATAATAGTTTATTATGTATATAATAATATGCATTAACAGAACGCTTAAAATTCTACTTATTTTAGGAAATATTAAACTTTTTCGATAAAACTGACACAGGGGACTGTTGTCTACTACAGGGGACTGACTTTTTATAAATAAAATGCACTGTTTAATCACAAAATCTATATATTTATTTATCTTTTCTTGAGTACTTATGTTGTACATCTTATATTTTGACAACCTCCTCTTAAAGAAATCTTAAAATTAGCTATGAGATCTCACCTTATAGGTAGGTACATTATTATCAGTAGCTTAAATTCTTAGAAGGAACTTTGTGTTTCTGTTCAGTCCAATTTTTTAATTATCACAATCAACTTATACTTAATAAACATTTAAAAAATATATAAAATTCACTTCAGCCTACATATACTTTTAAAAGCATATTTTTAAATTATAATTTTAAAGGCGAAACTGCAACAACATAAATTGGTATTATTTTTTAAAGACATTGACAGGTAAATCAAACTTATAAAATACTCAAGCCAACCATATGTCCAATTTCACAATGTATTTTTCATATATTGTATATTAGCTGATTTGTATTAGGCTTAATTACTTAATTACTTAATAAACTTTACTCTATTGCCTTTTAATAAAATATTTGGACTAGGCAACTTCTCTACCACTTTGACCTTTTTCATCATGTAATTTCTGAAAAGTAACAGTAATTTCACCTTCTTCATTATCTATATCACGAATATTACTTACAGTATATCTATATTTCACACTCTTGCCAGGCACTCTAACCAGCACATAATCACCGTGTTTAAAATCAGTTTTATCTGTGTTGCTTGGTCCAGCTTCAGGCTGTAATTCTGGTTCTGAATCTGTATAAACGTCATCCACGTTCAGTCTCGGCAATAATTCATAACCCATTTTTTCGATGTTGAAATGGGCGCAACTTTCTTCACCACAGAAACAGCTTAAACTCTTCATCACTAATACGACGTCACTTATTAAACCTAGTGACGAATAGAAGATACCTGTTACTTGGTGAGGAGTCCTGTTAAAATAATTTTGGCATTCTCTAGACAAACACTGCTCATCAAATCGGTTACAACACAAGCTCTTCATGAAGCTTTGGGTGGCTGTTATAACTCAAAATTTTACGAGAATGAAGTGCTGTCAATTTCAAGTCCGCATTTGCATGTGTGACGCACAGGCAAGTATCGCGTTCTCCAAGTTTAGGAACAACCACCCAAAATGGGCGTAGTTTACAGAAGGTCTGATAAGAGATCTTGACACGTGAAGTCTGCTTGAACTTTTTATACAAACCAAGTAGCGAATCGAGCAAATATCTTTTTTGTATCCGCAACTTTTTTCTCGTTATGAACTCCTTCTTCCCTGCTCCCAGTCTGCTATTTGAGTCATCTTGGTAGAAATTTGTGACCTCAGCAATCACTTTGCTTGAAAGATTACGTTTTCTTGTTACAGATACTTTAGCTTTCATTTTTCTTTTATAGTTTAAAACTCCAGTGTCTTTCATTCTCCACAGCTTATATTTATTCACCAACTTTCCTGACACTATTATGGTAATCAAACGTTTCTCGGTCACAGTTTTAGTGAGATAAGTTTTCTTCCAATTGCTCCTTCAAGACTTCGCCGAACAAAGCTTTCTTAACAATTTTTTTTCTGGATTCTGTTATATCAAGCATCTTTTGCAGTTTGGTATTCGGAGTTTCATTCTGAGAATTTTCATCTTGCTTCTTCTTTTCTAGTCTTGATAAGCGTTTCTTATATTTCGATAGCTTTTTCTTCAACCTCATAATTTCGTCATTTTTATTTTTCATCATCATATACCGCATTTTTCTCGCTTTATCATTTTTCTTCTTGGGCATTATTTGAGGAGCAGGAGCAGATGACTGGGTCTCGCAATGGAATCAAGTGTGTTTTCCTTCACAAACATTTGCGTGATGTCTCGTAACGCCTTATTCTTTTTTCGATACTGCGTGCAGTGCTCTTTCTTGTTTGTTTCTCTATGTTCTCTCGGAGTCATATCTTTGAGAAGTTTTCTAGAACCCTTTTCCTTTTTTTTTCAAATACTTGAGGCGTTCTTTCTCTATCAGTTCTTCCCTTTTCTGTGAATCATTTTTCATACGTTCATACCGTTTACGCTCATTATCTCTTTTTCTTTGTAATGTTTCTTCTCTTGTAAGTTTTTTCTTCCTTGGTGCCATATTTCAAGTCGATAGGAGAACCTGAAATAAGTGTAAAGAATATAAAACAGTCCCCTGGAACAAGAAACAGTCCCCTGATCTAATAAATAGCAGGGGACTGTTGCCAGGGGACTGTCTATTTTGATTTAAATACAAACTTGCAAAGAAAATATGAAGTTTATATTCAAATTAAAACCAAAAAACACAATTAACTACAAAAATACACAACACATATAAATATCATTACATACATTTTAAAATTGCCGGAAATATTACTTACCAGTGGACTGACGGGCGTAGCGTTCCAGCACGTGTCTAGGTGACGAGAACTCGCCTAGCACTAAACAAAATGGCGTGGGTGTGCTTTTGGCGGTATCGTTGCTAACTTCAGATTATTTGCATGCGTTTCTACTGCTTAATCCCAAAATCAAACTTTGAATGAAATTTTAATAACGTTTTAAATATTTGACAGGGGACTGTTCACAAAACTTGGGGACAAACTTTGAAATAGGGTATTATTAAAAAAATATCTTTTATTTAATTTCCTGAAATATTTTTTATAAACATTAACTTTTTAGTAATATAACATGGAACACCACTATTGATTCAGCAAAGTAATATTGAAAATTAGTTACCTAATAACATAGAATTTGATTTTGTGACCACCCAGGGGACTGTTTTTCGGGCCTAAAAACAGGTTTTTTAAAATGGAAATAGGTAATTGTACTATTTTGTTTTTATTGTGACAACAAGATGACGTTTTCATTAAACACTTTTCATTCTCAAATATTTAATTAATTAACTACTTTATTTTTTATTGCTTGGTGACCATGAGTTGCCCAGTTTACGGAGAATCACCCATATATATTAAACAAATAAGCATTTCTTTCATTTAATTTTAATAAATGCTTTTTTGTAGTTATAAGTCTATGACTTTTATGTCATGCGATATGGTGGATGACATTGACATGTGATGAAAAAGGAGAATAGGCAATTTTATTATTTATGTTGTGGAAACAGCAAAGATATACTGGCCAGTACACCCTGCTGTGCACCAACTTATAATTTGTATCTATGCTTAACTCGAAAAACATTTACACTCCGCGATGTAGGAATATGAGTGAGACGCTGCTATGTGCGTTTGAGTCCGCAGTAGTGTGCGCTCTAACATGACTCCCACAGTACTCCCCTTCTAGTCGATACGACGATATCAAAGCTAGGAGGTACCTATAACCAATTACCAAATTCAGTGTGAGCAATGAGGCCGGTGATTGCATGCCTGTAGATGCTCTGCTGAATGAATGGTGTGGTGAGGTAAGCGAGGAATAGAAGTTGCGGGTAGATCGAGAAATGTAGTAGAAAGAAGCGTGTGTTCTTATCGAGGGGTCACCACTGTGGAAACAGCAAAGATATACTGGCCAGTACACCCTGCTGTGTACCAACTTATAATTTGTATCTATGCTTAACTCGAAAAACATTTACACTCCGCGATGTAGGAATATGAGTGAGACGCTGCTATGTGCGTTTGAGTCCGCAGTAGTGTGCGCTCTAACATGACTCCCACAATGTTTTATTGTGATTTGTATGCTTTTGAAAGTAAAAAAATAACATACATACATATACTCACGGCTATAAATCCCTAGAAGGGGTAGCCAGAGCTAAGGAATTAGAAATTCCTCAGCCACGTTTGGAAAGTTGAAAAAAATAAATACTTTATTTACAGAGCAACATATAAGTTTATTATTTCATCTTATATAAATATATATAAGAAAGTGGTGTATGTTACATTATTAATAACTCGAAATCGGATGAACCGATCTGACTAATAATTGGTGGAGAGGTAGCTTAGAACCAGGAAAAGAACATAGGCTATTTAACACTGCACGTGCGAAGCCGGGGCGGACCACTAGTACTACATAACTAAAGACGACCATATACTTCCATAAAAATTAACTAAACGCATTTACAAAACAAAAGACACACCAATTAAATGTATTTGTATAGAGAACATTGTTGTAAACTGTGAGCAATTGTTCGCATGATTGATAAAATAGGTTTTAATAGATATAGTATTGCAAACAAAAGATTTCTTTTCGTCATACTAGACGTGACATTCAAACGTTACTCAACGGAATTATGATAAATGATCTACACGTATGCTTCTAGAGGCATCTTTTTATTTCATCATAAACTACGCTTGATAATAGATTCATTGTTTAAGTGATCGATGGTTTAATATTTAAAAATATTGAGCTGAGCCAGATTCTCAAATTTGTACGCCATGTGTTGTACTAAAATGGTTCGTGCTTATGCTAGACTTTGTATACTTTCATAAGTATAATACTCTAATAAAGCAAAGTCGTGAATCAATAATTGTTGTTGTTGTTGTTGTTGTTTTTCTATACTAGAAAAGCTGTTCTCTGCAGTGTTATCCGCTAGACTGTTCGCCTTTGGCATGTTGCAAAGTGGCAACACCTACCCACCACCCGTTTTTTATCGAGCGAAGTCATTTACGCATTTATAAAATAAGCCGTGTGGTGGCGGCTTAGAATGTCACTACCCCTTTCGACTCACGGGTGTCGTAAGAGGCGACTAAGGGTATGGGGCGTTTTTTATATGGTATTTAGGCGACGCAGTTGGAAACCCATCACCAACGACACTTTATTTCTACCATCTTGTCCCCTATCAACTTCCAAAAAGTTGATTGAGGAGTTTCTATCTCTAAAGCTTTGGCCCCTCCTTTTTGTGATTTTTACCCGTAAGTAAATGAATGTATAATACTAGCCATTTTGCAACAACGAATAAAAATGCGAGAGAATCATTTCATTTTATACGTTCCGCATGCATTACACATATATGAAGCCAAAGTCAGTAGTAGTCACGACATTTTCACCACTAACAAGCGGAACTTATCAAAACCTGGATCCTCCGAACAATAATGAAAGCGAGAGACGCCGTATGGAGAATGCGATGGTTTCTCGACGCATGTCATGCCATGAGATAACCATTACGAATTCAGATGCTTACTGATTGCCCGCTTTCTCGAATACCTTGACTAACGTTTAACTCTTAATCTCAAAATCGTGCGGGCTATTTTATATATGCTATTAATACTATTGCTACTTCTGACTTTAAAAGGAAAGTACAAAACGCACTGTTTTTACCTTTACATTGTTTTATATCATTGGTCAAAGTGACAAATGGAACAGTCCTTTAATTACAGAATATTTCCTTACTGTTACCGTAACATTTGGAACTGCAATTATACTATCATGGATTAACAATATATCTATACGATGGCCAAGTACACCTTTCCATCGCAAATGGTTGAAACCAACAGCTTTAAAAATTGACGCAATATTTCACGCCATCCCCTACTTCTAATATTACTTAGCAATCAATTATGAAATATCCTTTACTCCCAATAAAGCTTCATTCTTATTAACATACACAAAAGAGTTATTTTGGATTAAAGAATATTTAATCCAAGAATGTGAAGATACGAATCTGAATAAATTAATTGGGTACTTGTTTCAATTTGAAGTGTTCTTAAGTAATTTGTTTCGTTTTTGTAATATTTAATAATTGAACGCGTCTCGAAGCCCGCGATTATTAATGTGATATAGTGATTTTAATTGAAAACATTTACTTCGAAACACATTGGTATGGTAATTACTATATACGCTGTTTGTTTATCCTCATTAATTCAATGATAAGAAATCCTTAAAGATTCATAAGAGAATGGTGATTAAAGTTAAGCATATTGAATATTTCTAATACCTTTAGATTTTCTTTAGGGAAGCTAGAGTAACTATTTTTTTTAACAATCGGTTATTGCTTATTTTACTATCCGTTCAATATATAAATAAAAGCATATTTTTTACTTTACTGAGATTGAATAACAAATAATATGATTAAGTGATGAGGATTTCAAAGGAATAAGGACCAGCGTATATTTGGAGACTGGTTGAGGTTGAGAGCCGTGATACATTATTTTATTTAAACTTTCATACGACGATCAACAGCGAATAAAAACAAAACAGTGTATTATAACCATATGTCGGGGTTTTCGGTGCGGGAATGGTTGACATTAGCCAAAGAGTAGGTATTGTCTTAAAACAGAATGTATATATGTATCAGCGATAGTCTAAAAATTGTTCATAAAACCTATCAAGATATTTCCAAATTAAACTTGAGCGTAAAAGGAAAACGTATTTTTAATAAACTGAAGTTGGTTTTAGAAAAGAATTCTGGCTATAGTACACTAAAAACTATGAACGAATTATTACAAGGCAAAGAAATAGAACTGCGATCACCAACTTTGCGTGCAACAATTGGTTCCTTCAAAAAATTTAAATATGCACCTATTACAACTGCCGATGTGGAAAGATCGTTCAGTACATTGAAATGGATATTTACAGCAAGACGTCGCAGATTAACCGTTCCAAATATAGAAAAAATATTAATAGTTTATTCTGAACACCGTGACAACTACTAAAACTTCAAAGTTATATAAATATATATTTGCTTTGTTTTTTTATTATTTAATAGTGTGTATATTATGGGCTGTCGCATATACACTCGCATATATATGCAAACTGTCGCAGAGAGGTAGGTATTTCATTAGGCATAATATGATACTTTTTCAGACTAACCTATCTGTTTATCTCTACTCTTTCTTAAATCATTCCCGCACCGAAAACCCCGATGTATGATTATAACACAGATTAGGTATTTAATACAGAATATACTTATTACAATGACGACGTGATAGCTCAATGGGTAGAACACCGGTTATTGTGCAAGCGACTAGTGTTCAAATCCCGGGTCGGGCCTACACCAATTTGTCTTTTCTAAAGTCATATGTGTGGTTAATTTATCATGGTTGTTAACGGTGAGGGAAAACATAGTGAGGAAACCCACATGGCTGAGTTGTACTTAGTCATGTGACAGTGTATTCGTACAAAACGGCGATAGGCCTGCCCCCTATCACGTGAGTACACTGTCTAAGCAAAACGTGGGTACCTTCTCTGGACACTAGATGGCGCTGCCATGTGAGTTCAGAAGTATTGGTACCTCTGCCAACACCTTCGGGGATAAACGGCGTGAACGTTTATGTTATGTTATGTTATTACAATAACTATATAAAAAATATGAATAATTTTTAAACACATTTTCAACGGGAGTCTTCTAAAACCATTCATTTTAGTTCGGCTACATAGTGTAGCATGCTGTGTAGTATCAGCTTCGAAAAGTAAGAACCTATTTCTTCCGTGTTTTAAGAGACCACTCATAGCTTTTAGGTGGTTGTTAGTTATTGCAGTATGAGACCCACATTTACCCACTCAACTTCCAATAGATGAAGATATATACTAATTATTTATAGGGATTTATAGCCTTGAGTACATGTATGTATATTCGTGGTATTGAACAATATCCAGTTCTATTCTCTCCAAATCTATCCGGTTGTCCCCTTCATAACCATACCACCGGTAAAACATAATAATCCGAGATTTGCGGAGCAATTTCAAGACAATACGATTGTAGGTTATCAGTGTAACAAGAAATGTTGGCTCATTGATGATACTAGGTCTGGCGTTGGTAATCTTGATGTGCGATGGAACCATGCAACGAATTGTGCTAACTTCGACAAAACTGGTTAGTATTTGGTCGTAAGCATGATATTATCTGTTGTTACGCTACTCCGCTAAATTGGGGTTGGTAATATCCTGTTTCTTTAGGAGATAGGGTGAAGGACATGACACAATACAGAGAGACACCTATTGGTATTAATGGAATGGGAATATCACTTCAATATACCTTTAGGCAAAATATAAAAAGTTCTGTTAAAAGAGCCAGTAGCTATTGCCAACTCTTCGGGGATATACTCAATATATGTAACTTAACTTTTGAAGTTTTATAACACATTTAATAGACTTGAGTAATTATTCGAAAAGCTCTGGTCAAATGTGATACAGAGTCGATGTTTTGGACTTTTTATGTTCTCTTTATGCCACTGCTCATACTTGTGCGAAAGACTGTTTGTCTTAGTTTCATATTCACACAATAATAGTATAGCGATATTATGTCAGATATAAGAAGTTATCTATATAAATAAATAGATATGTTTGTAATGTTAAAATTAAAACTGTTTACTTATCATTATACACATATGCTTGTATGCATATGAATGAATACGTATTAAAATATAATTATTTATATTTTTGTCTGTGTGTCGGTCGGTTAGTTTCGGCTTAAATTTGAAACTATCGGAGTTAGTTTAAAAGGACTTTCCTTAGCATATAGCTAATGTAGTAAGCAGTAACTCAAATAACTTTGTCTAATACAAAACGTCTGTGAAAAACCGCGGCGGTCTGCTATTGGTATCATATCTTTTACCAATATCTAGAAACAAAATGACATACCAGCCGTGTAGTGTCGGCTTAGAATAACACTACCCCATTTCTACCCGTGGGTGATCGTAAGAGGCGACTAAGGGTCTTCTTTTTTTTAAGGGGCTTCTTAAGTGATTTTTGGGCGATGTGGTTGGAGACCCGTCACCAAAAACATTTATTATTACCACCTTTTCCCCAATCAACTTCTAAAAGTGGCTGAGGAATTTCTCATTCCAAAGCTCTGGCTACCCCGTTAAGGGATTTATAGCCGTGAGTATATGTATGTATGTATGTATGTAAAATGACATACCTGGCTTATTATTCTAACTTCTTAAAGACTTCTGACTGTACATCTGACCACTAATACTAGTATGACACTTAATCAAATGATACAGTGGCATGGCGACCGTGAACCCACTGAGAAAGCTCCAAGCTATTGTCGCTATACCGCGTCGGGTTCGCACGATCTTGCACTACTTACAGACAGACTGGCAGATTTCAACTAGGTATTGTTTCATGTATTGCTGCGGTAATGATGGAATCAAGGGTATCAATACCTTGGCAATACGATTTGCTAGTTGTTACCTGCATCTTGGAAGAGGTAAAAATATTCTCAGATTGGTGCCTTTTCTGGCTTGCTGTTTAATATTAACTCAATCATGTGGTTTTCTTAACTGTTAAAACCACATAGCTGAATGATTGAAACACACACATTTCAAAAATTTACTCAGTAATGTAGACCCATTTAAGCACTAAAGTACTATTACTATTTATATCTTTAAATTATGTATTGACATTTATTTAAATAATTAATATTACTATTTGCTTATTTCTTCTGTTGGCGCGTTGTAAGAATAAATTAAATTTTAACATCGCGATGTTAAATTCCTGACTTCACCATCTAGTGGTTATACAGACAAATTATTTTAAAGATGGAACAGCTAAATATGAAGAGAGATTGACATGCAGTCAAAAGAATCGCAAAATTTAAGTGGGAATGGTCATTCGCATTGTGTTTCCTATGCAGAACGCACCGCCCAACGAATACTTAAAAAGTCCTATATCGCTAGATCACCTATCATATAACCAAGAAATAAGGGGTTAGCACTGACCTATACCGATGTAAACAGCTCAGAAAAATAAACTAGGTAAACACAAAAATACGCTTCATTATTCCAACCTATACTAAAAAAAATATTTAGCTGAAAGAACTGCTGCAATGCTATAAGTACAATTGTCAAATGTCTAAATATTTCAATAGTTTTGCTACCGACTAACAATTAAAAAATATTAATTTTAAGAAAATCGATGGAACTCTTAATATTTCTGAGATAAAAATATCCTATATGTAATTGGGGTGATTACTTAGCTGTGTTTAAAATGACATCAAAGTTCGTCAGTAATTAAGTTAGCAATAAACACACAAATATCCATACAGTTTAGCTTTCATCTTTAAAATATTTTTATAAATATAATTAATTGTAATAATATCCCTTGCAATTGTGATCTAAGTCATATATTTTCCATACTTACTATATCATTAACTTAATGCAAGTTAAATTGCATATATTTAATATTTTATCAATGCTCGACCGTCTGTTACGTCGGCGAAGCATGTAAAAAATTGTACTTACTTAAATGTAAGTAACACTGTGATACTAAGAGTGATAGTTTAACATTCTAAAAGTCTTATTCAGTCTTTTAGGAATTATCAGTCTTTATCAGTCTAACCTTAACTTAGTTCCAGAACTTTATATACTAACAGAAAGAAGAAACCATTCCGCGATGTAGATTACGCCAACAACGACATCTATTGGCAATAACATCATTCCAAGTTGTATCGTAAGCAATTTTTAAATGCAGAAACGTGTTCATCAAATAACTGTATGCCACCTAACCACCTAGTTTTATAGGTCCTACGATTATTTCTGCAATGCTTTTAATGGGTTATCTGTACAAAGATCTTATAAAAAATCACATCTACAATAAGTCGTAAGCAATTCTGCATCAAATCTTAGCTTAATGAACAAAATTTCCCCATTTCTTCTAGGAAGAAGGGCAAACAATTTGTAAACATACTGTTATTTGTATCATTGATTTTTATACTCATACTACATACTAGCCCGGCAAACCTTGTCCAACTACATTTTATTATTTTGCGAATATTTTAAAATTTCGCCCTTTTTTCTTAAAGGTGATGAACAGTCTCCAACAAGCTAATAGAAAACTTTAAGTAAATATTAAACAGTCAAATAGTGCTTAGTAGCTATGTTGCGTCAGCTTAGAATAGCACTACTACATTTCTTCCCCCAGGTGTCTTAAGAGGAGACAGAGGTTTTATTTTTTACGTAATGATTGGGTTATCTTCCCCTCAATTAACTTCCAGAGGTGGCTGGGGAATTGTTAATTCTGAGGCTCTGACTACTTCCACTTAGATTTCATATCCGTAAGTATTTGTATGTATAAATATGATGATTTCATTAATTATAGGCAACGTTATGATCAACGCACTCATTGACAGTTAGCGATTTTTGATTGGAAAGTAAGAGTTTATTTAAGATGGTAACTCACAAGTAAATTATATGAAAATTGTAATAAATCGGTATGAATAATGTTTGTGACGCTACAAATAAAATAATACTATACTAATGACACCTAGTGAAAACTCTAGGTACCGAAACACATGCACGACAATCAGTGAACGTTTCGTTATAGGTTACATTCCATTTGAATATTTTGAGAGTCAAGTAAACTTATTATAATTTAGTGACGAAAAATACTAAAAAGGAGTAGCCAGTATGCAACATGAGGTAAAATTATTTTATGTGCTACGTACATACGAAGAGTAAAGTAATATTATGTTTGAATATTCTTAAAATGGTTGATTTAATAACTGAACGTCCTTCTGTCAATTTCGCTCACTCAATTCTATTTGATTGACGTTTTGATTTTACAAAGTTTGATTTACAGACCATTCACATTTATTTTACCTCTGACATAAATTTTCATTTATGTTATGTTAGCATTACTTGCTGAGCATTATGTCTAGTGCTCCGAGGTGTTCTTTGCTTTTTTTACTGCTTTCGATATTATTATAAGGTATATCATGCCGATAAGGATTCAGAGTAGAGCCAGAAAAATTGTGTTATGGCTAAAGGTAAAATAAATGTGAACGGACCGTAGGTAGTTTGAAAAATGTTTGAAGTTGTCAGTCAACTGCTTAGCTGTCATTCTGACAAATTTACCATGAAATTTATAATAGACCTTGTAGGTATAGCTTATTAAATCTCTGATGTAGGTACGTAAGATAAAAGAGAGTGGATGGAACTGAGCCTTTTTTCTAAACAGATCCTTTGTAAGAGGAAGAGGTCACTTCTCCGTAAGTCATAACTAGCAACAGTCAAGTCATTGGTCAAAGAATTTAATCTTTAGACTCTGAGGAATTTGGGGTCAATAGATATGGCACAGCTTGCCGTACGCTGGATTTGACGATTGCTTTTAGTCTCAAAGTTGGTTCGACCTAACCGAAAGGTTTATCCAAGGTATATGAATTGGACAACTATTTCATGTAAAGACCCTCCAAGTTTAACAGGAGTGTATATGGCATGACTATTTGACATGATTTTTCTCATCCACATGTTCATTTCAATATCCTGCGGAATTCTTCCCAATGCATAACCTTTAAGGTCTATCCTTTGGAATCTACCAGACTCTTGCTTCACAATCTTATCCCCAAATAACTTCCAAAAGTGGCTGAAGCATTTCTTATTTCAAAGCTCTGGCTACCGCTTCCAGGGATTTATGGCCATGAATATATCTATGTAAATCTATATATATAAATATATTTATATATGTGAAGTTAATAATAATTTTGTCAAATCAATCTTAGAATGACGAAGTCGTAAGGTGTTATTTAGTAATCGTCATTGTGTTGGCGCTCCCACGGAGATTTTGAACTTCGATACGTATCCATTGTTTTCTCATGTTTTTATAACTCCATATTTACACAGCATACAAGGTTAAAGAACCTCAGAGCCACAATGTCGCCCGGAAACAAATAAATACAAATTTCAGATCACGGCTAAACATCCTATGTTTAGTGAGTAGGTAGGAGCCTAGGAAACATAAAATTATATTATAATAGCAATGCCGAATTACTAAGAAGTTCTTTGAATATTAATACTTTTTTGATGATTTCTGATTTGTTTTAATACTGACAGAACATATCTACAAAATGCTTTGTACAGGGGTGTGCTGAAAATTAAATGAAAAAAAAAGTTTACAGAAGCCGGATTAATTTCAGATAAGACATAAATTTTAAATCACATTCATATTAAAATAACTGTATTTTCCCACCGACAACTCAATCAATTATTATAGTAATAACATATTTTCAGAGTAAAGGACTTCAAGTAAAACATCTGAATAAGTCGTACCTTCAGGCAGGCACAAACAAAGAACAACCATAAAAGTATAATAAACTACATTTGATACATAATAGTTAAATGAGAACAACTGAAAAACATAGAGAAAATATTTAAAATCGAATTTGCATTAACACGAATACGTTGGTAAGCAAGCTAGATCAAGACAAAATTGCCTTGGCATAATGTAATGAACATATTTGTTCTTTTTTTAATATTCTTACATACATACGCTCACGGCTATAAATTTCTAGAAAGGGTAGCCAGAGCTAAGGGATTAGAAATTCTTCAGCCATTTTTGAAAAGTTGAGTGGGGAAAAGATGGTAAAATAAAGGTTTTTGTCTACAACCGCAACGCCCAAAAATCTTTTTAAAAACTCCAATACCCTTAAAGGCCTCTTACGAACACTTATAGGAAGCAATGAGATAGTAGTAGAGAGTCGACATTGCTCAGCTTGTTTTAAACATATGTATCTCAGTGTTGTCCCAGTTATTTACATTTCGCCGTCGAATAGTCATGCAAATCTGTAGACGAGCTAGCGGAAATGCGAGGAGGTTAATACCCGCTATATTACGGTAACGCGGTATAATTGTCATAATTTCATGTTTACATCTCACCTCACTTACTATATTACGACTAATTCTATTGTTTTGTGAGAATCTCGACGGTTTTCGGTGACTGTTTTATTATGGTTTTTAATGAAATGTCTTGTTACTTAAATCAAAAAGTTGTATGCGAATGCTGAATTTGTGGGCTATAGCGTTATTATTTTGTTCTATAGTATTTTATTCCAATCATATCTGGAATTTGGACGAAGTTCGGAGAGCATCCAATAGACGCGCCGATAGAGTATAAGGAGAGGAGTCTTACAAATATACTAGTATATTAAGCGTAGGGAATACCATACACTTTTGTGTAAAATCTCCATACACCCAAATAATTGTTCCAATAACGTTCACATTTTTAACATTAGTCACTCTGACATTTTGTATAATACATGATATGTATGTGAATAAACTGACGGCTATAAATACCAAAAAGGCGTAGCCCGAGTTTTAGAATTATAAAAACCTTAGCTACACAAAATCTAGGATAAGAAAAAAATTGTAAAATAAAAGATAGTTGGTGATCCACATCACTTGAAAAGCTCCAATATCTAGCACGTTATTTAATGTGTCAACTATTCTTCCATTACTTTGCACACCTTATTATTTTGATACCAAAACGATTGGTATCTTTAAGAACCGCTACATTTTAAGAAGAAGCATTTATTTAATTTTTACTTTATTATCTCTTCCCGCCATTTTTAGATGATCATGATCAGTCACCTTGATTCGAACTAACACATATTTGCAATGAAATCTCACTTCATGGTTTACTTCACTTTGTTAATTGAAAACGGTAACAATAGGACATTAACATCTTTGTATTTATAACATTTTCTCTGGCGACATTTCTTTGTGACATATAGAACGCATGCACAGCGCATGTATGTACGTATGCAGCAATTTAGTAAGACGACACTTGAATTACTTGATACAATGTATGACAGATATGTGTCAGAATTTGATTACTCGGGTTACTCCAATACTTTAGTTAGCTTTTGGACAGCACTACCAGTCTACCACATATCTTTAACTGAACTTCGGAAGAGTTCCCTAAGAGAAGTACATACATACATACATACATATAATCACGGCTATAAATCCCTAAAAGAGGTAGCCAGAGCTGAGAAATTAGAAATTTCTCAGCCACTTTTGGAAGTTGAGTGGGGAAAAGATGGTAGAATAAAGGTTGTTGGTGATGGGTCTCCAACCGCATCGCCCAAAAATCCCTTAAAAAGCCCCAATACCGTTAGTCGCCTCTTACGTACACCCACCGGAAGGAATGGGGTAGTGCTATTCTAAGCCGATACTACACAGCTAAGAGATGTGTACATTTATTATGTGATTTTACGGCGAGTACTCTGAAAATTATTACTTATGATCTTTTATTTAACCAGGATTTCCCCCCTTATTCTAAATGTAGCAGAAAAATCTTGTTTCCAAATCCCTACCTTCCCCTTTATGGGTTTACATCCGTGAGTTTAGGTGTACATCAATTCAATTTGGTGCGCAGATATAAACAAACACCCAAATCCAAAAATGTATTCAAGAAAGTCCTTTAACGTTCTTGATCGTAAAGTTAGCCTAAAACAAGATATCGCAGCAACAAGCACTACGACTAAAAGATCCCCAAAAGGTTAGTAGAGATAATACTTCTGAAAAACACGTGATATTAATGTCAACTTGTGTTCAGAGTACCTATGTTTTGCTTGGGCAGTCAACTTGTGTGATAGGGGCAGCCCTATAGCCAATGTACCAATGTCGCTTTCTCGTGGGTTTCCTCGTGAATTTTTCCCTCACTGTTAACAACTATGAGAAATAAACCAATCACGTGACTTTAAAAACGAAACATTGGTCTAGACTCAACTCCTTCAAACCTACACCCTGCATGAGTGCTCGTCTATTACAGTTGTTCACAATCACACAGTTTAATGAAACGGTTCGAAACGTTTCTCAGTTATTCACGGACCAAATAACTCAGCAATGACACAGAGCGCACCACAGAGTAAGCGAGCCATCGAAAGCTCAATGACGCAGTAAGACACAGATTACACGTAATGAGACATGGGCCCAGCGAACCGACGCCATCGTGATAACTGTACCTCGACATACCGTTTTATTTACAAAAGGGGCTTGCGTAATTTTAACTGGGATTTGAATGCTGCAATACCGTGATTGTTTAAAAATATATGTGATAACGTCTTATATACCGATAAGCACCGGCTGCGTGCACTCAGAAACCAGCACGTGAAAACCAGCGCTGAAGCAGGGGTGGTGCTTGGCGCGAGCTGCTGCTATAGCATACTGCTGAAGGCCTTGCAATATTGCTGTCAAAGACCCACTTTATTTTCTTTATATTGACATTGTGTAATATTTATTACTGAATTATGTTTTTTTGTTATTAGTTCTGAATAAAGAATTATTATTTATCAATGTTATCTAATGAAATTATTACGTGATATTATCATGGAAGACTTTCCAGACTACCGATTTTTATAAAAGACCTCGGTAGTTCAGTGGAAAAAGTACCGTTTCGGGCATGTCCTGTCCAGAATCGGACATATCCTTCTATGACTTACTAAAATCATTGGCTTGATCCACTAAGGTCACGAATGGTGAGAAAGAAAACATGATGGGGAAACCCACATGCTTCAGGTATATACTAATTCATGTGACAGCCATTCATATTTTCCTTTTCAACTCACGAAAGCAACTGAGCCGTACCGCCTTTTTGCTAAAAATAATTATATAATAGTTGATGTAAGTGATTTGAGTACGAATTAAAGAATTTTTTATATGAAAAAAAAATCTGGTAGAGACCTATGTTATTGAATATTTTATGTGGAACTTTCTGTTTCGTTACTCTTCGGACGAATCGGACTTTCTTTCTCGCATAAATCTTTAATAAATTATAACATTCATTCCATCTACATATAAATGACCGTCTGGAAATCAATAATACTTTCTTCCCTACAGTCTCGTTATAATATCCAGGTGCGTCGTTCTCCATGAATACAAATAAAAGTCTATTCATTCATTAAATTTTAAACTTCCGAATGTGGCTGCAGAGTTTCTAGCTCTAAAGCTCTGGCTACCCCTTTTTGGGACTTGTAGCCGCGTGAGTATATGTATGTATGTATGTAAATAGTAAATAATCTCAAGTCCTCACCTCCTCACATCCCATATATGTCCCCACCACGGGGCTCGAGCCTGCCCTATATAGGGCGATTTGGTCATAGTCCACCACGCTGGCCAAATGGTCTAGACCTCGTTTTTAAAAAAACATCTTGTGATTTGACCATATGTTTTTTATTTTAGCTTAGGCTAAGAACCTCACTATCCTTTCTCAGTTTGATCTAGGTACGACACTTTTTAATTGTTAATTATTTTGAAAATTACAATATTTTAGCGAACCATTCCTTAGGCAAAGTTGCGGGTTGGCCAGACTAACGACTACTACCGTAATAGTAGCTGGGACCAACGGCTTTACGTGCCCACCGAAGCACGGAAACATCTTAATTTTCGGATAATCAGGTGATTTAAGCCTGCAATATCCTTTCAAACTGGGTTCAATTTTACAAATAAAATTTGTAAGGTTTCCAACCCCTGGGGATCGAACCCGAGACCTCCGTACTTGAAACCAAGCGCTGAACCGCGAGACCACGGAGGCATTCATATAATCATCAGCGTAATCTAAAGTAATGTTCATAAAATATTTACTTTTGCCCCCCCCATGGTAGACATACGGCGAAGAATGCACTTCTATAATAATTACTCCAACGTATCCATAAAATTTCAAGGAAATATATTATCTCAAAAACAAAAGAACCTTGTTTTTATAAAAAAACACTTGCTGGGTTTTGATCACTAACTTAATAAAAACACAACCTGAATGGAGTTCTGATCTGGAGAAAAAGTATAACACCGACTTCATGAGTCGTTCAACTGTTAAAAAGTAAAATAACCATACATCTTTCTATGCGTTTGAAATTGAAATTGAGGCCAATACTCGTGAGGCTAAGTCATAGATATACATACAGTAATGTATTAGGTGAGAGGAACTCACTTTGATATGACCAAAGAAAGCACACATATTAATAGCGAGATAATATAAATCGATAGAAAAGTAATGGAAGGTCCCGTTACTGGATTCGAACTAACAGTCACAATCGAGTGATTGTAATTATTGATTATTAAAAATATGCAATGAATGAGTCATCGTATTTGTGACCCACGTTTTGGAATTTAAGATTAGTTGCAAAATAATGTTCTTATATGGCAGCTAATTAGATGATTCAGTAGGTTTATGAAATATATGCATAGAGCATTTTCCTTGACATTCTCTGAAATAGGAATTTGTTTCCTTTTACAATCATTGTGCACATTAATAAGGCAACTTAATATATATGGCTGTAGGCGTGATTCAATGGCACAAAAAAGTGTATTTTATATCTCAACTTGATTAGCTGATTCGTAAAATATTATCGTCGACGCTTCACTATTTATTAGTGGTTGTAAAAAAAAGATATTTCAAAGATGTTTTGATATTAATAATTTTCTGTTTAAATTTGTGATTAACATTAACATTAATGAATGCAAACTCACATCACTGCCAATGTCAAAGTCTGTCTCCACTTTCGCTTGTTATGGCTGGATCTATAAATACGCTTGCACATTATGAATATTAAACATCATTGCGGAAATATAATGTATGAATATATTCCGTTTTCTCTTTCAATGCCCAGTCACGCAAACACTGATCATCTGGGGATCTCTAATATGCATACGATTTAATTAAGAGGTTTTTTTGAACTATCGTCATTATAGAATTCAAATTTATTTCTTATCTGTTTAATCAAGGACATTTTACAAGACAAGTTATGGTATATTCCATGTATTTTCTGTATGTATTTAAAACGCAACTAAATTTAACAAAATCAGCGAATCAGATTTTGAAAATCGACCAAAAATATAATTCATACTTCCTGAAAAGTTCACTTGCTGTATAAAAAGATCTGTATCATACTTCTAATACAACTTTATAATAAAGGTTTCTCTATCAAAGTATCTGAATATCTTCTAACGGTATGACTAGAAAACAACAAAACAACAGATATCATCATTTCGTCGCAAGATTATCTTTATTGTAGCTCTGCAATTTTATTCATGGAACGATGTATATTGTAATAGGAGCAACAAATGAAACCTGAATCGGAAAGTTACTTGATAAGGCGACTAATGAAATAATTGTCGGATTTTATTTTGTTAGCTAGGTTAGATGTTTTCATTTTCACTGTGCGTGAAAATGCTATCAGGAAAATCATTTTTAGAAATAATTGCTGGCAAATATTCGCTATAGCTGAGTAGCTCACAAGCTTAGAATAGCAATAACACGTTTCTTTCCGCGGGTTTTCTACAAGGCGACTAAATTTAATTTGCCTCTTGAAGTGGCAAGTCACAAAATTTTCCTTAATGAACCTCCAAAAGTGGTTGATTATTTTTTGGATCTATAGCTCTGGCTTCTTTTGTTGGTATTAACAGTGTATATGTATTAAGATAGGAATAACTAAAATACCATTCAACCATGACTCACAAAAATTTCAGTATTTTATACCGAAATGCACAAATAACCGTATGTCTCCAAAAGGTGGAAGTGAAAACGAATGCAATATTAACGATTCCTCAGCCACGTTTACTAAACATAAAAAATAGAATGATGACATAAAGTGTCAAAGGTGATAATCCTAATCCCATAGTCACCAAAACAATAAAGTATTAACAGTATTAAAGTATTGCATACATTATTCAACAATTCATGTTTTTTGATGGTCGTATGTTTAGTATTCACATCGAGCGTTGCGAATCAATGTCAATGATATATCTCTGCGAACAATGACAAAGTATGCTGCATGTTGCAACCGACGTGACAGTGCTAAACACAACTACTAGTATGAAAGGTATGAGATATGCAAATAAATATATTGTGCAAAGTAATTTGTGAAAAACAACTTCTTATTGCCTATGGCCAAAACCACTGTAAAATGAATTTTATTAAATTAATACTAATATATCTAATGTCCACGCTAATGATGGAGTGAAAATGATGATTTGCTGAAATTAGAAAAATATATCATACTCATCAAACTTTCATTATCACCGGCGTTTGGTGCAGATTTTACTTCATAAGTTTTAGAATTGGTAGTCGCTATTAATGACAGTTGGCTATTTTCCTCAACCAAAGTTAAGAGTCAAAAAGTTACACAGTTTTCAGTTGTGTAAATCTATTAGTTTCTTAAATAAACAACTTGGAGGTGAATGAAGCAAATTATTGTACAAATTTTGTGTATCAGCGGAAAATTGACGGTGATTTGCCTCATTTATTTTATTTACTAAAGTCAAATTACCCGCAAAGAAAAGTAGAGTAAGGCCGTAGAACATGATAGAAAATATGCAAAGTAACGGGACAAGAATGCGTCCTTGAGATACACCTACATTCTCGAATAATGTACCGTGGCTCTATCTTAGCTGACCGCAGCTAATCGAACGCTTCTAATTCACCATAAACTACCGTATTTTGTACTAATTCTCTATCTCTTGGCCTCAATAGATGAAAGATTTATAGTATCTTAAGATTAAGGAACTTTGAATCAGTATACGGTGTCTTTATAAAATGTAAACCATAACATTAAAAGCAATAAATTGATGAAGAAGAAAAAGCTACAAAAAAGAAGTAGGCATAGCATAGGTAAAAAGTGCATTGCATGCAATCATTTAATTACGCTCTTTCTTATAATCTTTGACATCATCCAACACAAAGTTAATACGTCAAATAGAGAAAAATAGTTTTATGTTTTGATTTGATCATAAATGGGCGTCATGGGACCATGAAAAATGCCTTAACTAGAAGTTAAATTTTCGGTAAAGAGTTGACGTAATTGATTTGAGTGTGGCAGAAAAGTTTATAAACATTAAATCCGTGACCCGCGCACTTTGCCAGCGCGCTTTACCCGCCAATACCGCTACGAAGAAATCGGTTCATGGTCACGATTATTCGCGGTGGAGACCTAAAATACTCGAAAAATGTACCGAATTTCACGTTATAGAGAGAGTTCTCACATTACATTGCTTTTATTAATTAAAAATGTAACATATTTTTACATTTATTTTTAAAAACACCAGATTCCTTCGATTCTTTACTGTTCATAGCTATGACCCAATTTTTCTAAAGCAGTTTCAACCATAGCCAAATTTCCAACGCATCACTAATGGGCACCTCAGATAATAATTTAAAATAATACTTGATATTATGCGTTAACAAATTACTTTTAAAACCCTTATATCATTATTTACTTTGTTACCTCACCCACCACCTAAGAAAGTTTATTATTCAACAATTTTTCATTCCTATTCATCTCCCAAAGAGTATTTGATAACAGGCTGACCGGCTTCTTATTCCACCTTATTGTAGATCTTATACTATACTACATACGCAATACTTTAGTTGCAATGGTTTAAAACTATATCAGATGACATTCTTCAAGACAAATTAGCTCACAAAGAGGTCTTGTTCAACATAGATTAATTAACCAATTTATCCAACGTGCCTCAGGTCTCCCATAGTAATAACACTAACGTTGCGTTCAACTTGGTCAAATTACGGTGTTTTGTCTTAATTCACTTTATTCAACATTAAATGCTCCATCTTTGTCGCAACAGTTATACGGAACAATAGACTATTAAATCTTTAAATATCTGACTTGCTACATTTTAAACGTGATATTATTCAAAGATCTTACTTGTATAAAATAATTGAGATATTAAGAAGAACTGATTAGATTATTGCACAAGAAATTTAAGAACCAATTGAAATGATATATCAGATCTTGTGAAATATATAAATACGGTGACATCCTTGCTTTGGACTTTAAGAGAATATGGCGGACTCATACATATACTCACGTCATTATTTCCCATTGGGGTAAGCAGAGACTATCACTTAATATTTATCTGATTTCACTGAACGTACTCCGCTTTTTAGTCGCTTGATGTAAAGCGTTTTTTTATCCCTGTCTAAAACCATTCGACGAGGGTTAAAACCAGCTTTGAATCAGAAACTTAATAAATTATTGTAAAAAAAAATATGATACCGAATTTAAATATTTACAAAAGTATATTAAGTAAGGTTATTTCAAACTAGTGGATCGTCCCAGCTTCGCACGGGTAGCGTTGTTTTTTTAAATATCTGAGGTTTCTTTCTTCAGTCACTGCTTAAGTATTGTGAAATTCAGCGCAATGTTTTCAATTAATTAAATTTATAGCACTCCCTAAACAGTGTAGTTTGGTGATTTTGAATGCGCTTTAATGAACGGTTCAGTATTTCCGTTTAAAAGCAAATTTTGGAATAAAACGCTATGAAGTATTTATAACAATCTAAAAAATAAATCATTTCGTGATGTAGGATGCAACTACTGGCGCCATCTAGTATGTTATATGTAAATTAGTAAAGATATGGTTTAGGTCACGGGCGCGATGGCTTATTTTATGTATAATTTCGGTGTTTCTCTTCCGATTTCTATGATTCTTTTTTTATTGAATAGGTAATAATGTTACCTTTTTTAAATAAGAGATGAGTGAGAGGTTTACAAACGTAAGAGTAAACAAATATAATCAGAATGTTCCGAACTGCTAAGCTATCAGGAATTACACGTGTTATAGTGAGTCAACCGTAAAAGATAGACATAAACTGTTGAGGATTTTTTTTTAGATAATTTTATGAAGAATATTTCCGTCATACATGATTTCTGTGTAAGTTTAACCATTAAGGCTGCACACGCAACGGAAGCTTAAAAAATGTAGTAACTTCTCCCGTTTTCCCAAAATTTCCCAAAATTCCCCTTTACTACTCTGCTGGAAAGTATACAAAAACCTGCCCAGGAGTATGGAGAATAATTATGCCAAGTTTCGTTAAAATCCGTCGAGTAGTTTTTGTTTCCATAAGGAACATACAAACCGACAGACAGACAGACAGACAGACAGACAGACAGACAGACAGACAAAAATTTTACTGATTGCATTTTTGGCATCAGTATCGATCACTAATCACCCCCTGATAGTTATTTTGAAAATATGTTTCATGTACAGAATTGACCTCTCTACAGATTTATTATAAGTATAGATAAGTAGTTTATCATTACTTACGAAAATATTATTCAAAATTGTTTCGCCTCGAAGGTCGTTGTGGTACATACCTGTAATTAAAAAATAAACTTAGTTCATATAATAATAATATCTTAGTACGCGCCATATATGACCATAGGGAATTCAAAGTAAATGTCCGAATTACTAATACCCCTCCCATCCCGGTGGTACTAAAACTTGTAGTGTTGAATTTTTCAAGTTTTATGAGGTTAGCCGTGTAGTGTCGGCTTAGAATAACACTATCCCATTTCTACCCGTGGGAGATCGTAAGAAGCGACTAAGGGTATAGGAGCTTTTTAAGTGATTTTTGGGCGATGTGGTTGGAGACCCGTCACCAAAAACATTTATTATTACCATCTTTTCCCCAATCATCTTCCAAAAGCGGCTGAGGAATTTCTCATTCCAAAGCTCTGGCTACCCCGTTAAGGGATTTATAGCCGTGAGTATATGTATGTATGTATGTTATGAGGTCAGTGTATCCCCTTTATGTGCCTTTCGTCGTTTTCATACTGTAACCTCACGATGTTGTCCCTCAACGTTAACAACCTACTAATAACTAAGAGATCGAGACCAATATTGGGATATATGACCTTAAACTTGAGTTAAATGGATAACCTAGTATATAACTAGGCAGCAACTGTATCATGGCCAAAACCCAGGTTTTTCTTTTAATCTACTTTATTCTTAATTTTTATTTTTAAAAGCTATCTACAGAAAAAGATTAAAAGCTATCTACATAAACTCTTACATATTGAAAACTGTAGCATTATATCAAACATTTTTTTGTGTGTGCCGGACTGCCATGTATTTGACTTAAAAGTTATTTCTTGTATTTAGAACCTCACATCGACACCTTCGGGAATTCACGGTAGGAACTGTTGAGTCTGGGTTGTATAATAAGCCAGTGGATGTGTTAGTCGCTGCGATACGTTTTTGTAGGCTAACTTTACGATCGCGGAAGTTAGACTTCCTTGAATACCTTTTCGAATTTGGATTGTTGTGCATAGCTATATACAAACCATTCCATATGAAATAGACCTATCCACTCACGGCTAGTGTCGATTTTCTATGATTATATTCAAGTTCAAGGCAAATAAGTTCATTTAAGTCATGTATTATCCAATAAAAGGGTAGCTAAGGATATGAAAAAAAGAAGTCCTCTGCTAACAAAAGATTCGAAGCAATAGTTTTCAAGTTACATCGCCGATACCAGCCAAAAAATTTATTACTACTCCAAGATATTGCCTCACCAAAAGTGAGGGTAGTTTCATAAAGAGCGGTACCGACACGCAACGCGCTGCGCAAGACGCGACCACCGAAACGGTAGGCCCCATTGTTCTACATGTTATCAGCTGATCATCAATTGTTGATCACAGATTACTGTTTAACCTATGGATCTGCACTTTCGTTTTTAACTACGTCTTGGTGTTGAGGCAGTATTTTTGTATTGGAAGCAGTGGCGTAACTATACCATACGTGGCCCGTGGCAAAATTCTTTGATGGGCCCCTATCATTAGAAATCATCACATTGTGCTCAGTTTAATTTTGATAAACTTCCAGATTTTCAGCGTCCCCAATTATGCAGTGTATATGTCCCACTAATGGGCATAGATCTCGTCGTTTATACAAGAAAAAAAATTGAGCTCGCGGGCTTTAGGGCCGGGGCCCTCTTTGGTCGGAGGCCCGTGGTATTTTGCCAGCCCTGCCACCCTATTGTTTCACCACTGATTGTAACGTTATTTGCGGTGAGATATGCTTTCGTAATTGCTACTAAAACAGATTCGGGAGTGAGATTTAAATGAAAAACTCTTAACTCAATTTTCACGCCGTATATCCCCGAAGTTACCAACACTTCTGACCATCATTAGAATGTTTTGTTCATGAAATCCTCATGTGGAGATTATGAATAATCAATTAAGGAAAGATTTTTTTTAAATACATATACAATACCACTCTATTTTCGTTTTTTATTTAATTGATTGTTGGGCTATGTAGCTGGAGAGCTATCTTTAAAATCTTTTCCCCATGAATTTTCCAAAAGTGGCTGAGGAGTTTGTAATCCTGAAGCTCTGGAAACCGCTTTTTGGGATATTAGATATGTTAAGTTACATACATATACTCACGGCTATAAATCCCTAGAAGGGGTAGCCAGAGCTAAGGAATTAAAAATTCCTCAGCCACTTTTGGAAGTTGCGTGGGGAAAAGATGGTGAAATAAAGGTTGTTGGTGATGGGTCTCCAAACGCATCGCCCAAAAATCCCCTAAAAGCCCCAATATCGGTAGTCACCTTTTACGTACACCCACCGGAAGAAATGAGTTCGTGCTATTCTAAGACGACGCTACACAGCAAATGTTAAGTTAAAACCTATTTTATTTATTAAGGATAATAAAAGAAAGTAATCATGACTTTTCATTACGCCACGTAACCAAGCCAAAAATAACTAATTTCAAATATTCAAAACAACCAAACAAACTAAAACCAGTGAACCGTATAATGGGGCCGATACTTTCCGAATAAAATTTAAATAAAACATCATTGACGATCCGGTACCGAATTCCTTGTTTCCTGTTCATTGCCCGGAAGTAATTTGTTTTAAACGTATTGATTAGTTTTTATTTGTTTAGTGTAGTGTTGGCTTTGAATAGCACTATTCCATTTCTTCCCGAAAGTGTTTAAGTAAGGGTTTTGTAAACGTTTTAAAAAACCGTGAACATATAAAATTACTTGGAATTTAATAAACATTTTATAAACGTAAGCCATTACTCCAATTTCTACAAAAACCGCAATTTCCAAGTTCACGAAACCGGTGTGAATGTTAGTCGAATATAAGTATGACGTGAATGGTTCTATACGCTGCGGTTATGATTTCATAGCATAATGATCATGACCAAGAACCCGGGGCGATCTCACACGGAATACACTATTGAATACTAAACATCACGACTTTGCGATAATCTAATGTTTAGCCTTAGTTTGAAACAAAACGATTGGAATTACCTATTATAGTATGTAAAAAACATTTCCTTGTCCTAATGTTTAAAAACGTAATAAAAACTATGCATGTAGTCGTTTACTAATGTTATAAGACTCATTAGCAACGTTACAAAAAGTATTCAAAAACGTATTCCACTTGTTGTGTAGACGTGCATAAAGCGCGGTTTAGAAACTTATTACCAAAAATACATTGAATTTTAGCGCATTCTCTATTTAATGTTTTCCTTCGCTGTGCTCGCCCTTTACTGCTCATTCCAGTCTATATTGCATCATCACTTTATTTGCATCTATTCCCTTCATGTACCCAAATAATAGTCAAACTCAAAAAAATAAAAAACATTATTCTTGTTCTCATTCTCTGTCACTTACACTAGCATGGTACTCAGTTTGGTTCGTATCTCTGCCCTCACATCAAGAATATGCGGTATACTTATAAAATAAAGCATTAGAGATAGCAATATGTAAGTAGAAATTCATTTTAAGTATCCGGCTTTAGGCTAATTGGCTAACTTTCAAGAAATCACTATAAATAACCGATTTCGAGTTTGAGTTTTAAACCGCTACAGGCTACAAGTAAAAGTGATTAGAACAACATTCCTCAGTTATACAACACAATGTTGACAAAAGCAAATTGTGGCTCAATACTTGCAATAACTTGTACTGTCGTTGTTTTACTGATTACTGTCAATTACGTCAATAGAATAATTACGGAACTTAGTTAATGCCATTGAATTTTATTATCTTTTGCTAATATATTGGTGTCATTGTAAGGACATGTGTTGGAATAAGTATTTCGTGGAATATGATGTTTCAGAGAAGTGTAATGATCGAAGTAGAGAAATTACAATAGAAACAACACTTACGCCATATATCACGTGTAAATTTACACATATCACATCAAATCACCTGGTTTCATCGTACCAGAAACATATCTTCCCTCATCGTTGGCCTAACTTTCAACTGCCCAACCGAAAAATCTACCAAAGAAGGTGGCCAAAAGCTCTCGCGAATCCAAAGTGACAAAATAGTCGTATAATTACGTAAGTTGTGGACATGCTTGTGAAAGACTTAGGCATATAGATTGCTTTGTAAGTGCTAAATCCAATACTTATAACTCGCGCAGAAGCTTACGTTAGCCTAGCTATTTCGTAATGTATGGACACACAGAACTTATGACTTATGATGTGACTATTTAGGATAATTGTTTCAATGAAAGTAAATTAATTAGGGCTTAATACAGTTTTTAAAAAGTCACAGTAATAACAATGCAATAAGCGTTAAGAGGGGAGGTCACTCATTGTGAGATTTCACAAATTTTGGTTATAAATTGTAAGCTGAGTTACCTGATGGCTGATGCTACGCACTTTTATATAGGTAGTCTTATATTCTTCTACTACTTCTGAACATCATGTGACGTCTTCGTCACCAGGGCTTCTGAATATGGGTCATTTTCATTTACAAAGTTTTTTTGTGACAGTGGCTTTTCTGTGTATTGATAATATATACTATGTTTTGTTTATTTACAACAGATGTGTCTCAAGTGTCCTAAGCCTGAAAAGCATGTTTTACCCTTTAAATTGTAATTAATCATTTTTATTTTATTTTTTATTATTGAAAATGTCATTAGACGTGGTGCGTGCAAAATCCCTTTTTTTTCTTCTGTCGCCCTATATATATTAATTGTGTTGTTAATTAGCCATATACAAATATTTAAAATAATCTACAGCATTAACTAAATCTAAAAATAATATTTAATGCAGATATTATGGACTGTTTTGTTATTTTATAGTACAATTTATGTTGTGCTAAAAAAAACTGTCAAGCACGTGGCCTCCTAAAAATCCATCAATAACATTGTCCAAATTAAGCTATTACTTTGGCAATACTGATTAAAAAAAAAGAATCACATCGGCCATTATCGTGGAAGGTTCGTAGACGAACAAGAGTTTTTAAAACCAAAGGTATGTTTATTTTCGTTTCTTTACTTTAAAAGTGCAAAGCATAACACGTCAAAGCAATGGCTAATACTATTTGTTTAGGAATTACATTTTTACTGTAGATTTTTACACATTTGGTGGAAAATATAGATGAAATGCCTATAACATATTTGCAGGTCGATAGCGAAGCTTTAAGGCTATGTTTTACCGGCATGTCTTTAAAATGTCAAAAACGTGGCTTCATGCATCGGTCAAAAACGTGGATTTTTCGTTGTCAACGTACACAGGTTTTTGACAAGTGACCATGTTGTTGACATTATTTTGAAAAATTTATTTGATTTTATTGTATAGATGGCCGGTAAGAAGAAAAAAACTGAGGAGCAGGTAAAAAAAGCTAAAAGAGAGGCTGAAAAGACAAGACGAGCACGAATCAAGGCTGATCCCATAAAAAATGATGTACACAAAACTATACAAAAAGAAAGACTACAGAAAAGAAAATAAAATCATGAGACAAAAATAATAGTTGATATGACACCGAGGGAACAGCGTATGCAGCGTAATAAATGGCGTGAAGCTCAAACAAAAAGTAGTATCCGCGAAAATAATGCAGGACCGCTTTTTGGAACGACTTCGAGCGGATAGTCCACCAAGCGACAGTGGGGAAAGCGACATACTACTCCGATCAAATGATGACACTGAGCCAGTACAACTAGCTATTGTTCCCTTATCTCCCTCTTCTTCTCCGCATTCGCCATCTCCGTCACCATCTCCCACAAGTTTAAGCAGACAGCAGGCGGTAGGCACTAAAATTGCCAGGCAAAATAAGACAGCAAAGGACAGATTAATTGAGCAACAAAAAAAGGCTATTGAGGCTATGAAGAACTTTTTTCAAGCTGGCCACGGAAAAGGAGCCGCGGATGGTGTTGGAACTGTAATCAAAAGAACTGCTGATTCGATTGTAAGCAATGGCGAAGATATTACAGACCTGACGACATTTGTAACGAAGATAGTTTGTCGTACCAATATCATACTGAATACTGTTCTACAATCGGATATCACCGAAGTAGATACTTTGGTACCCAGGACAATGTAGACTATTCCTGGAACTTCTCAATTACATCAAGTTACCTGGAATTGCGAACAACCAGAGAAGGTATTTTTGAGACTTTTGAGTTGCTCTATATGCTGTTTGAAACATACATGCCCACATTTTCCAGCTGCAAAAGAGTATTTTGAATATACCAGAATTACAAGAGAAGCTATAAAGAGAATTCCCAAGAAGAGACCTTACGAACTTAGAACATGAAGAACAAACTCTTGAGACAAAAAAAGGTGTAAAAATAAGAATGAGAAATCTCCTAAGATAGGATCATGGGTTGTTGTGAAATTTGAAGTGAAGAAAACTAACTTACATTTCGTTGGACAAATAATGATCACAGAAAATCAAAATGATGAGCTGATGCACATTATATTTTTTTTAAGAAAAAGAGATTTAGACAAGGGTATTTTTGTCTGGCAAGAGCCAGAGGATATTTCGTTGGTTGCAGTAAATGTGCTTGCTGCCTGAACCAACACCTACACGAAGGGGTGCACTTATTTTTTTTAATTTGATTATTGCATCAAATTTCAATTTTTTTGAGTATTTTAATAGATAAGAGTGTTAAAAGAGGCAGCCGAAAGGTTGAAATAAATATATATGATCATAAAAAAGATTTTGTACTTACTGGATTTGGCCTAAACATTTTTTTACATTTGATGGTCAAAGATATGTTGTTTGTCATGTAGGTGGACCTCTTTTTTGTCTACTTAGTCAAAAACGTGTGTGTACTGTCAAGCACATGCAGGGGATTTTTTTCAGCAAAGTTTTTTCAGTCCATAAATGGCTCATTAAGCTCGGCAATCCATATAAGTATATATAAGGGTATATCAAATACATGATAAGAGAAAAAAAAATGGATTTAAATGACTCGACCCTTCTTACACTCAAAATGAAAATGACCCATATATTTTGCTTGAACAGTACATTCACGTGATCGTGGATAGACCCTCCTTTCCTTACAGGTAAGCCAAGTAGTTTCTATCACGATGATTTTCCTCACAGTTAATAATACATACAAACATATACTCACGCCCTTAATTCCCATTGGGGTAGGTAGAGACTATCGATCGCCACTTAGCACGACCCTGGCAAATCTCTCTAGCTTCGTTCACATCCATCAATATTTTCATACATGATCTTTCATTCTTTGTACTTCGGACATCTGCCTCTTTGAGCACATTTTGTATTTGGTCCAAATGTGCCCCCTGAGGTCGTCTGTTAATAACCTTGATAAAACAACCACTCGTGTGTAGGCCCGTCTTCTCGCTCCTTCTTCATGAAACGATGGTTCTCCCACTGATCCATCACGGTAGATTAAAATATTCTGTTACAAAATATTCAACAAAATAATGGTATTCATTGGAAAGCGATTGCATGTTGTTCGCTCGCCAGTCTACGCTCAAACATTGCTTTAATGGATTTGCATATAGAACGGTACTATAGATGTTTGTATACTCTATAATATATTCTTAGTATCTAATCATATGTTTTAGATAAATATATTACGCATCTGTTAAATAAACAGGCGTAGATCATAAATCCAGTAATCCTAAGTATAATGACTTATGATAAAAGTTACTAATTCTAGTAATATATAGAAAACGCATGTAACATTCTTGCCTAACAAACACATATTTACACTCGGGCTCCGTAATTGATCTAATAAAACTTGTGTACGCCTTAGCTCCTCTTCAGGTTAAAATATCATCATTTTTAAAATAAAAATACTCAAGAGTCAAACAGTGTACTCACGTGATAGGGGGCAGGCATATCGCCGTTTTGTACGAATACACTGTCACATGACTAAGTACAACTCAGTCATGTGGGTTTCCTCACGATGTTTTGTCCGCACCGTTAACAACCATGATAAATTTACGATACATATGTCTTTAGAAAAGACAAATTGGTGTAGGCCCGACCCGGGATTGGAGCACTAGTCGTTTGCACGATAACCGTTGTTCTACCCATTGAGCTATCACGGTATCAGTTATGGTAAGTATTATTAATTCTAATTCTAACTATATATAGACAACATATCCTAACATTCTTGACAAAGGAACAATAATTTTGTACCCTTATATATAAAAAAGTTAAGTTTGACCCATGATCTTCAGGCCATGTAATCTTCTTAATAAAACTTGTCTATGACCTGACCTCTAGAGTCTAAAAATCGTCATTTTAACATGAAACAATCCTGAGGATATAACTAGTTTTATGCCTACCTGCACTTTCAAATGGTAGATAAAATGACAGCTCTCAAAACATACAGACTTACGTAAAGAATCACTTAACACCTCTCCATCACTTTCGCCGTTTTCCCCGACTTGGTCGCACAACATTTCATAATACCAATATTGGGTAAGTTCACTTAGAATTGTTGTCAAAAAATTAAAACACGTGACATTTGAAAGAAACTAGATACTGTTTTGACATATTTTCAGAAACGCCATGAAATGTAAGAATAATGAAACCGCTTTACGAGAAAAACGTGAAGGTAATTTTTAGTGATAAAACTATTATACCCGTAGTTCTTAAAATGAATTTTAATATTGCCTTACGCCGTAAGTGGTACGGAGAATCTTTTTTTGCGTCATCTGTACCAGTCAGTTATTTCAGATAACAACTTTCTGCCTAAGCCTGAGCGTGATAAAAAAAAAGTTTCAACTTTTAGAGACGATTGTGGATGTAGATTAATCTTTTTAGTATCATAAGTTTATGTCACGTACATTATCTCCTTGGAATGCTTTGAGTGAATAACGATTTACATAAGTGACGAACATTACAACCAACATACGCCAATTATTTGTATATTAATGTATGTTTTATGATAGATAAAGTGTGCAGGCAGACAGCTATTTAATATTTTCATTCACGTTACTTCTTTGTTTACTACTTGCTTTCTTTACTTTTGATTTACGATTAGTATTAGTCGTAGTTAATAAATATTATTTGGTTAATAAATATTTCTTGAGTAAACAGGTAATAAGGCAAATCAGCGTTCAATCATTTGTCTCATAACTTATAAAATTAAGATGATATTGTATACAAATGGATTGCCTGATCAATCACAGACCAGACATAGATGAGCAGTCTGTTCCCGACACGACGATGACTCACGAAAAGGGACAGTGATATTCTAAGTATTTTTTTTATTTACTTTTTACTAGGAACAATATTTCAGTATCACCCTAAAAGCTAAGGAGAGACTGCAGTTCCTCAATATTTAATAAAGCCGAATTAATTAACATACGGATGCAAACAAAAATTTTAACTCTAGAATCATCATTGTCTAATTCAACAATAACTCAAAGAGGCTGTTGGTATTCGAACCCAAAGCACCCGTGATACTCGTATTGTTTTTTATCTCTTGTTTATATAAAAATATGTACAAAGAGACGTAAAGTCATGCAGGTACAATCTAGATGCATTCGTATCAACGAGAAAGCGTTCTCACTTTCGATCGTAAAACTTTATGGATATGCAAAATTATGCAACTGAATGAGTTTTCCAATAAATCAAATGTTTTCCTGAATCGATTGTTTTATTGATCAATTTCTTATAGTCACATTATTCGCGCTATTTAAGAAAGTTGCAAACACATTCCCATTTCGATTGTCATGACATGAATCATGACATGACAGCATTGATAAAATCGTTTGCAATAGAATCCAACAATCATGTAAACAAATATGGCGGACTGACATTGACAGCGTATTGTTTATGCCCATAGTGATGTTATAGTGTTCTAATTCAATTTTAATTAAATTTATTTTTCTAATTATTTTAATTTTAAGTCATAGACTATGGCCCATAGTAGGATAGGTACTAAAATAAAACTGACTAAATAGATTAAATATATAAGCCATAGACTATAAAATAAAACTGATTATATAAAAAAAATGTGTTTATTAAAACAAATTTAAATCTTCGTCTTCGTCATCATCACTATCAGAAGTGTTGCTGGTGTCCGTAATTATAAATGGAACCACTGTGTCATCGCTTGCCGTGTCTAAAATGCCGTCGAGCTTTTTCATTTCTTCCTCTTCCTTTAGGACGTGACTTACGCATTTCGACCATTGTTCGGCTCCGATTCTCGCCAACCCTTTGTTCAATAGTTTTTATTTCCGCCATTTTAAAAGATTTGTTATTTCTCCCAACATACGACTTAACCTGTGCCCAAATGAGCTCAATTGGGTTGAGTTCGCAGTGGTAGGGAGGAAGGAAAATGAGAATGCAAAGTCGTAGAAATCGGAAACAGAAAACACTAATGCGCAGCGAACCCACAGAACAGTGAATGACTGTGAATGACAATTCTAACAAAATGGCCACCTGTCAATTTTTAAAAACTTATTATTATTTTTATGGCTTAGGATACAATCCATTTTGGTTAATTATATTTAGCTCTTGAAAAAAAATATTATTGTATTCAAATAATATTAAATTAAAATAATTTATTTAATTAAAAATAAAAGATAACTTCAGATTACGAACAACACTAACTTTTCAATGACTTATAGAGTTCGATGAGTAAAAAACTAAGATGACAGCTTGTCAAATACTTCGAAATTTTTACATTGCAAATGTTTTAACAAATTTTACTTATAAATACAAGTTAAATCGTGTCGAAGATAATGTGAAAACAATGGTGCGTTCGTTAAAATCAGACTATGTTCATAATTGATCGTCAAATGTATGTGATTACGGAGTAATCGTGACAATTTGGTTTGTTTACATGATTGTTGGATTCTATTGCAAACGAGATTACATTGACATTATTTATGGAAATTTTCAGTTTGGTATAAGATTGAAAATATTGTGAACCCTATTTCATGCAAAGGCTTATTTTGGCCATTTCTAGCCAATAGTACAAGCACTTAAAGATGGTTTCTGTTTTCTAAACGTCTACCCTGCGTGAACCTATATGATATGAATGTGTCATTGAATTTTTGTATCAAGTAATGTTATAAAATACCCATCTTCACTAAACTACATGCACATTATTTGAATCCATGAAAAGAAGTATACCACTGTATACCACTATTTTGGTATCGTTAACAGCATATTAATAGCACACACGAGCGACTTGCAAAATTAGCAGACACGATTTTAATTATCTTTAAAATTTAAATCACTGCGCCTGAACTAAACTTTTAACTTAACTAAATCAAAATAACAACCGAACTAAAATAAAATTTCAGCATTTAGAGACTAAGGGGGCTTTTTTAAGATGTTTTTGGGCGATACATTTGGAGACCCATCACCATGGATACTTTAGTTCTACCATCTTGGCCCCTGTCAACATCCAAATTTGGCTTAAGGAGTTTTTAGCTCTGAATCTCTGGCTACCCCTTTTATGATTTATGGCTGTGAGTATATGTATGTATGCATTTATAATCAAGCTCTGAAGAACTACGCGTAAAAGATATTGTGAAAATGTTGTATTTACTATAATTATGAACAGCTTCTGAAGCATTCTGTGCATACCAACTTTCTGAATAGAGGCGTTATGGTATGGCAGGAAAGACCGACGAGCCAGATTTAATTGGTCAGCGTAATTACAAGCAATGATAATTAGAGCGTTCAGTGTGCTAAAACAGTGCTATTATTACAACCAGTTTAGCATAGCCATCTATGGGTTTATTAAGCTTTAATTGTTTTATTTTAATAACTGTTTGATCATGTACATTTGCTGAGAAATTGTTTTTATGATTGAAATTGCCGTCATGTATAAGAGGAATATGAATGTAACCTAAATTTTATAGTTTTAATTTATTGAACAATAGTTGTGGTATCTTGAGTTTATATTATCGAAATCTTAGAAATTTGCTAATAATAGTTCTTAATTTTATTGCAATGAATGTCCATTTACCTAATATTGAGCTACTTCAAAGTGAAATTTGTGTCATCGAAGGAAAAAATATATCAAGGAGAATAATATTATAGAAAGTGATAAATTAAAGACCGAGAAGTCATCAAAGTCGCACTGAGTGGCAATCAATAGTCTCTATCTACCCTAGAGGGGTAGTTTATTATAGTTTAGTTGATACAGTTTTACACTCGTTGGAAAAGATTCGTATAAGTTTTTCATTACAAAAACTCTTTTTGGTTACTCTCGCTTACTTGGTTTAGCTAATATCGCAGTTTAAAAATTACCATGATTTTTTGACATTTCGTAAATAAGTCTAAAACAAAAGAAGTTCAAAGGCTGATATTACGCATATAGTGTTCTTAGGGCCTGCCACTACTGCACCTCAAATTGCAACCACATCCCATGCGGGGGCCAATCTTCTTAGGTTAGCCTGCTAGACCCTTTACTTCCAAAAATATTAGTCGAAAGAAAATACTAACTAAAGTATTAACTGCAAACAAAAATGGCTAATAACAACTCTCCGAAGGCCACTAAACGACAAAAATGCAACATAACAATTATCCTAACAACAATCACACAACCTTAATTTCGGATGCAAACGAGTATCGATATAACAGTTCCCAAAAGAACAATGTGATGAAGGCTATACTCCTGTCACGGTAGAGTGCGTGCATGTCCTCTGCGACCCGACCCCGGCGGAACCTTGTTCAGTATCGGTCACGGCGGTGTCAGGCCATCCCATTTCAATTATTACACACATCATACTTCTCTATGACATTGTGATTATGAGACAGCCGTTTAAGGTTGACATACTTCCATGCGTACATTATTGATGCAGGCTATATCGGTGTATATGGAATAATAAAATAACAACTATCAAAACGATACTAGTAAATAGTTGTAAACCTGTAATTCATTTTGATAAAATTGTTATATTTGAATGTATATGTTGTCGATGTGTCCTGACAAACTTTTCTGGCTTCCCCCGCATCGATCAATCAGTATTCTGATGCATGTTTTGTTTTTTTTTATTTTTAACTCCAATTTTTTTAAGCCGTTTTTTGTCTGATCTTGACTTGTCCTACACAACCTGCCAAATAAAATACTACAGACATGTAAATATTTTACATTGTTATTTCATACACCAAATATGAATGCAAATATTTCGGCTCCAATTCCTATAATAGAAATGTCCATGGAGTTAACTTTGTCACTGTGTAATTATTGAACAATCAATATTCTAAAAAATCTCCAATATGGCCCCATTTGAATTTCATTTAAGCTTATACATCTTATGAAATGTAAGTGAAAGTTGTGTTGATGCGTTTTCTAATATAGTTGATATTGATTTCGTTAAAATATGACTTTAAAAACTGTAATGAAATAAGTTAATCAATATGATTTTGTTATAATAGTGAGCTAATGGTAAAATCAAAGTCGCGTTGAAAGTCACGTACCAGCTACCTTCTAAAACACCCGCTGAGAAAAATGGTGATTGCTGAAATAAGTTATAAGATTAGCGCCCGATTTCTGAATTGAGTATTCAAGCTGAGAACGACTTAAGTATCGTTTTGTCTCATTCAGTTGTTAACATTTCAATGCGACAGAACGATACTTAAGTTGTTTTCAGCTGGAATGCTCAATTCTGAAATCGGGTGTTAGAAAAACTTTCAGATTTATATGTACTGAGCTATACGTTTGAGGGATTTAAACTAATTGTGAAGCGATGCATGTAGTCGCAAGATCTATAACCAACGATGGTTTATACCATCAATTCCCTCTTAATTTCCAAAAGTGGATTCCCAATTATCACGATTCGGGATCTCTGATTCTTCTACCTCAGCTACTTTTGGAAATAGTTTAGGAAGAAGATCGCTAAAAACCATTTAAAAGGTCTGACAGCCTTTATGGGCTCTTATAACACCCATGGGTAGAAGGTATGTAGTATTATTCTAAGCCTTTTTATTTTAAATTTTCTGACATTTAGCACATATTTTAAACATAACATAACATATACTCACGGCTATAAATCCCTAGAAGGGGTAGCCAGAGCTAAGGAATTAGAAATTCTTCAGCTACTTTTGGAAATTGAGTGGGGAAAAGATGGTAAAGTAAAGGTTGTTGGTGATGGGTCTCCAGCCGCATCGCCCAAATATCCCTTAAAAGCCCCAATACCGTTAGTCGCCTCTTACGTAAACCCATCGGTGGAAACGGGGCAGTGCTATTCTAAGCCGACACTACACGGCGTATTCTAAGCCGACACTACACGGAAGAAGGAATTTTAGGAATAAGATCGCTAAAAACCATTTAAAAGGTCCGACAGCCTTTATCGGCTCTTATAACACCCATGGGTAGAAGTTCTGTAGTATTATTCTAAATCTTTCTATTTTAAAATTTTACAACACAGGTAAATCAGTTATAATTTATTTTTATCATGAATAAATGAATACATGGAAAATATAAATATATTTCCAAACAATAAAATCACATTAGAAATGTCTATATAGACGTGTCTAGTCAATAAGGAATTAGAATAAATGAATGTTAGTTTTCTAATTTCACTAACACAGAGTTTCCTGTTTAGAAATTAGCATAGTTTATTTGACAACAATCGCCAATTATCGTCGAGATTTATTCAACAAGCGATAATTAACGTGAAAACGATATTTTGAAATGAATTTTAAACTGTATTTGTATTGCTGCAAGTTTAGACACCTAAATTATGATTAACTTATGAATACAGAAATAACGTTTGACAGAGCGCTTGAGATAGGAAATCTCAGGATCTTCTAAACTGCTTTTAGGTTTTTGTTTAATATGTTGTTTTGCTGGCATGAGTTATAATTATCTCGTTCAATCAAAAGCCTTGGTACCTGCCGACCAGGTTAGGTATTGTTCAGAACTGGTCATTTTAGCGGTGTCGATGCGTCACCTTTGCTCATTAATCTTCTTATTTTAGGTGTTTATTTTCATATATTTTATAATAGAATTATATTATTATATTAGAATAACCCTACCCCATTTCTACCCGTGGGCGATCGTAAGAGGCGATTAAGGGTATAGGGGCTTTTTAAGGTATTTTTGGGCGATATGGTTGGAGACCCGTCAGTAAAAACATTTATTATTACCACCTTTTCCCCAATAAACATCCAAAACTGACTGAGGAATTTCTCATTCCAAAGCTCTGGCTACCCCGATCAGGGATTTATAGCCGTGAGTATATGTATGTTATGATGTAAAGGACACAGCTAAGACAGGCTGTCCTAAGCCTAGCTGTGTCTAACTATCTATATGAGTGTCTCTATCCCAATTTTTTACTTGGTTTCCGTACAAATTTAGTCTTCAAAGAGTTTTTTATTTGATGGTAGAGTAAAGATGGTTGGAAACCCTTACCATCGAATATTTGAGGTATAGAGAGACTAACGATCGCCTGTACCGACAGAATTAAATCTCTCTTGCTTCCCTCACATTAATTTATCTTCTCATTCATGCTGTTTTAAATTTCTTACTTCGGACTATCACCTTTATTAGAAGACGAATAACTAAATAATAATCATCTGATTATGAGAAATTTCCCAGTTTACTGATCCCGTTACAAACATCTTGGTCAAACTATAAGCCTGGTAGTATCCATCTACTTACTATCTTACTTACTTTATAATTATTATCTTACATACTAATCTTACAAATTAATCATAGCTCGGCCAATACGAATTCCCATGATCGCGCGGTGCCATGACACGAACCTTTGTGTAGTTATGAGATTTTTGAATTAGATTAATATCACTTTGGTCGGCTCTATTTAACCCTAGGCTAAGTTTAATATTGAATGTTATTATAGAAAGATCTACAGACGGATCTTTCGTACCGCATATCACCAAAAGGTACGAAAGTAGAGTGCAGAGAGAGTAGTAGAATTTCGTCTCATCATCACCTTCCATTTGGTCTCCTGGTGTTCAATTTTTAATTTTGTTGGGCTCGCAATCACATGATAGAAGTCAGATCTTACGCTTTGTACGAATAGCCTGTTAAATTAATAAGTATGACTACTTAGACATGTGGGTTTCCCAACGAACCTTGTCAAAAATTTCTATCCGTGGGTGTTCGTCAGAGGCGACTAAGGGTATTTGGACATTTTAAGTGATTGTTGGGCGATTAGATTGGATACCTATCACCAACAACCTTAATATTAAAATCTTTTTCCCACTTAACTTCCAATAGTGGCTGAGGAATTTCTTATTGCGAAACTCTGGCTACCCCTTCTAGGGATTTATAGCCGTGAGTATATGCATGTATGTTTGCAAAAATACAACTGTAGTGAAGAATGAAACCAAATGTGAAGAAGTGGCACCTGCTTGATAACTCTTCGTGTGCGGCCATGGTCTACTGACTCCTGCTGAATCATTCCCAGTGACCTTAAGTTCATTCACATAGCGTTTAATGTTTATGTTCGTCTCATTAATTGTTCGTCCGACTTTTACCGTTATCAATGAGTTGTCAGTTTGTCACTTTTGCTAAGCTTGCGTGTGAGAAAGATGTTGTTTGGATGGTAGGAATGCTAATTTTATTTACTTAATACATACATATATATACTAACGGCTATAAATCCCTAGAAGGGGTAGCCAGAGCTAAGCAATTAGAAAATCCTCAGCCACTTTTGGAAGTTGCGTGGGGAAAAGATGGTAAAAAAAGTTGTTGGTGATGGGTCTCCAACGGCACCGCCCAAAAATCCCTTAAAGGCCCCAATACCGTTAGTCGCCTCCTACGTACACTCACCGGAAGAAATGGGGTAGTCCTATTCTAAGCCGACACTACACAGCATCTTTTAGCATTTACTTAATCAATATCATCGTTCACACCTCACTTTTAATTTAGTGAAATATGGACGCCTGCCTGCACACATGTACCATATCCCACAGGCAGGCAAGAAAAAAGAGTAAGTCCATCCATTCAGATAATATGTGTTCTATGCCACAAGAATGCCAGTTATAACACCTTTCACTTAATGACAGGAAGAAAAACACATTTAGGTATGTTTGTTTTATATCAAACTAAATTGAAAACTTGTAGACAAACGAAAGATGCAACTTAACGCTGAATATCTATGATGACAATGGCAGCTGTAAAAATGGTTTTTTTTTTCTTAACCACTAATCAGAGTTTAAGAAAGTTTATTTTTTAAATACTTACATTTGCATTTAAAAAAATCAAGTAGACTAACAGAAACCCAGATAACATGGGAGATACCAATCACGTAAAACTAGACAGTTTAATGATGTTTTGGTGGAGCTTCTATTGTGTTCTATGATCCAGCCAACTTCCATTGAGGATCTTGAAGGTATAAGTTGCTTGTGTATGTGTGTTAAAGAAGGTTTAAGATTGGTCCATAGTACCCTGTGTTGTATCATTTCTATCTGTCACAAGAATAAATTCATTGTAAATGTGTGATGTATACATATACATTTACATATATTATGGGCAACTAAAAGTATTTTTCAGTCTACGGGTATTGCATTTTGAAACCACTATATTGACATCGTTTTCGCTGAACAAAGTCTATAGCATATATGATTTAATGACAATTTGATAAATGTCTTTAAGAGTCTGGTAGTTCAGTGGGAAAAGCTAACGCTAAAATACAGGACGTATGCTCGGGTTGAAAGTTAACATGGCAAATAGTTAATAGGTGGCTGATGAACTAATTCTTCACACAACCAATGACAACACATTATATATGTGCTCCGGGGAAGGTTTACATAGCTAAGGAATTATAAATATTATAAATTCCTCAGCCACTTTTGGAAAGTTGAGTGGTGATGGGTCTCCAACCGCACCGCCCAAAAATCCCTTAAAAGCCCCAATACCGTTAGTCGCCTCTTACATACACCCATCGGAAGAAATGGGGTAGTGCTATTCTAAGCCGACACTACACAGCTAATAAACAGGGGAAGGTTTAGCGCTGCTTTATGGCTTATACGAATAAACTATCTCAAGATTAAGTATAACTTAATTATCTGTGTTTCTTTAGGATGTTTTCCATCTAGGTTTTAGACCGTGATAAATGGAAATTAATTGCTTACGGTCACGATCGTCAGAATTGAGACACATTTACACGACTCAAGACTCACGCCGTATATCTCCGAAGGTGTGGCGGAGGTACTACTAATACTTCTAAACATCACGTGACATTGTTTTGCATGGACAGTATAATCACGTGATAGGAGGCAGGCCTGTCGCCGAACTTTAAAAGAATGTATTATTACTTTACTTAATCATCCAAATATCGTTGTACATCATTTTCCAATGTGAATACATTCATACATATACTCACGCAGTTCTTTCTCATTTGACTGGGCAGAGACTATCGATGGCCACTCTGTACGGATAATATATCGATCTTTGGCGTGACAAAGTCTAAACTATATAAAAATGTCTACCCTACTAAATGAATCATACAAAGGTTATAAAAAACACGGAGGTATAAAATTGATTCCGGATTCCTTTAGGTTACATACATATACTTATGGCTATACATCCCAAAAAGGGGTAGCCAGAGCTTCAGTGCTAGAAACTCCTCAACCACATTTGGAAGTTGATAGGGGAAAAGATGGTGGAAATAAAGTATCATTGGTAATGGGTCTCCAACCGCATCGCCCAAATACCAAATTAAAAGCCCCATACCCTTAGTCGCCTCTTACCACACCCGTGGGAAGAAAGGGGTAGTGACATTCTAAGCCGGCACTACACGTTGAGGTTGAAACCCTCTATCATTAGAACAACCCTGAATTTCTGCTTTATTTATATCTGAGTGGTTTAATTAAAGAGTTTGCCAATAATGAGGAAGAAGGTTGTTAAGAAACACGCAAAGTATGTATAGATATTTACCCGGGGATATTCTTCCCCCTAGCAGATCCCGTAGTATGAGGCGTTTGAGAGTGAGAAGTGAGCTACTGTTAGTTTTTGTATGAGTCATGTGTCAATATTTGCTCTTTCACATAATTAAACTAAAACTTAAAAACTATATCACAAAATTCAAGATGATCACCTGCTGTTTGCCGCCCATACTCGGTATACGGCACAAATGCGAAAGATAATCAGACATGAAATTTGATCCATTTCAGTGAGTTTTGAGGTTTAGGTAATATATAAATCGTTTTTAATAGCTAAAAATGCATAACTAACTCAACTACGAAAGATCGGTATCCTATAGGAATATTTATATATACCAGCCATGTTTATTAAATTTTATCTAGAATTTATATACGTACCAAAAAAGTTACATCAGATTTTTGTATTTCTGTCTGATTCCATGAAAAATTATTCATCAAGTGCATTTTATAAAACAACACTCTTCTCACTATAGAAAATCGTATTAGAAATATTGAAAACCTCTCAATGACAATTTAAAAAGCGCCAATATAAGTTATATCATTTTTAATAAGTTACAACATGAGTTAAGTTTTGAAAAGTTAGTTTTTACAATCTTACTCATTACCTAGAAAAAGAAACGTGTAACAATATTAAGTAACTTACCGATATCGTAAACAAGGTAACGAACGGTACACTCCTGCGCACTGAACAAACACAGATATATAACAGAAAAACACTAAGTATCCTTTTCCTCACTCAACAAACTTCCATTTATTATTCAACTAAAACTAACTTTTACCGATACAACTTAAAAACCGGGATTTTAAGTTATATTTAAGCATTGACACTAAACAGTACCTCACGATGGCTATACAACACTCATCTGTCCAGTGTCCAGTCAGTGACTTCAGAATGCTATTGTCTCTTTTACACGATATGAAATTTCTTGGGTTAGAATGAGACGGCAAATTTAGGAATGCGTAAAGCGGCGCGTTGATATTTTTTCTCTCATTCGAACTCAACTTAGTCAGTATAAGTGAGAATACGACAGAAGAGAGTGAAGCCTTCGGCTGTAATTTTTGATGAGCGGCAACGTTGCCTTGGAAATGCGAGGGCAAATAGCAAGAAGGCTTTTATTGTTAAGGCGAAGTTGAGTTATAAAGAAATTAGATTTCATTATTATTTCTTATTGTAAAGAATGAGGAAATATTATTAATTTTGATGTATTCGTGAATCACTATATATTAAATACCATCAAATATAATTTTAAAATTAGCTAACTTTAATTCATCCAAATTTACCGAGTTTCCTTCGTACTTATTGTTATATTATATTTTTACAGGATTAGGTACATATTTGTGATCATTTTATTGAAATTAACATGTTTAAAAAAACTAGTTTGGGTCTTTCATAAAGGGGCTTCGAATTCGATATTTCATGTAATTTCTTCCCCTAATTTGTAATTGTAATCATAGTGTTGTGTTGATTAAAGAAATAAATTTAATTTGAATTTTACCCATGAATGCGGGAGATTGGTAACATTCGAAGTTATTCGAATATAAGCATACCCTTATATAGACTTTATTTTATTACAACTCAGTATAGACTCTATAGGCTTGAAAATTGGGTACATTTTTTCATGAATGTTTATTTGGTCATATCTTAAGTTCAAAAACCATAGTGAACATAGGACCATATGAATTGGCAACGTCGCATTTTCTGATTTTTGGTATGAAGTTAGCAACAAAAGCCAGTTTACTGTTTTTCTTCTCACGAGTGGGTGCGTCGCGTTGGTGTTTTGGATATGAACAAATTTTTATAATTATTTAACTTAAATATTTGAATTCAAGATGATTGGAAGTGATTATACGTTGGAGCTTTGCAATGTCTTCCATTCAGGACAAGTAAGTTGAATTAAACTAAAGTTTGAGTAACGGTGTATAAACAAACTCCATGGTGAAAGATATGAACTTCTAATGTTAATTGGTTTCTGTTTGGAATCACTTATTTTTGGACTTTTTAAATTAATAAATCATTGTTGATGTTCAATTGGTTATTAATAAACCATAAATATTATTGCATTTTCTTTTATAAGCTCGTATTTTCGTTATAAGTATCACCATTATTAATTATACAAAATGACACCCAATAATTAATGTATTTTTTCTGATCTTTCAAGTATTACTTTTTTAAAAGCTGCTCTTGGTGGATACGTTCGTGCGATCGTTGATGTCTAATGTATGTAGGAAATATCAAGTTTACGTGGATGATGTTACGTTACATTATTATTTGAAAGAATAACATGAATACTATACATACACTATAAATTTCAATGAGCAAAAGATGCATTGTAGTATAATTGATGATTGGAGATGAGTCTCCAACCACATCGTCCAACAAATACTTCAAAAGCCCTAAGTAGCCTGTGACATAACATAAAACATAACATAACATATACTCACGGCATTAAATCCCTAGAAGGGGTAGCCAGAGCTAAGGAATTGGAAACTCCTCAGCCACTTTTGGAAATTGAGTGGGGAAAAGATGGTAAAGTAAAGGTTGTTGGTGATGGGTCTCTCTCTCTCTCTCTCTCCTCTGACACTTATTAAAAAAAATGGTTAGTTCTATCCTAAGCCCACACTACAGCATCGTATAGGTAACTATAAAATATTTGTTATAGATGGAACCAGGAAGCGTGCTGCAGCGTCTGACAGGTGACGTGAAGACTGGCGTCATCCTGAAAGACGTCTCTTTCAGCACGCACAGCGGGGAAGTCACTGCCATACTTGGCTCCAAGGGTATGTACAGTTAAAAGTAAAGATCGTTTTGTTCTTTTGTGGTATTCCTATCAATTTCAATCTTGGTAGGTGGGTAAACCGAATTTGTGGGTTCAAACGAATATCGGCAATACAACTATGTTTTCCGAAAATCTTACTTTTGTAAAGAAGAAAATATTACTTAATCTTTTGTAAAGCATAAGAAGAAAAGTTCTTTAGATGTTTTCTGTGTAAACGCTTTATTTATTTTCATATTTCTCCTTCAACTTTCATAAATTATACATAAATGGTGCGAGTGACCACCAGATGCAAAAATTGTCTTTCCCTGCTTCTTAACACCTTACTGGTGTCAGCGCCCTTCGCCTCGAAATTTTTACAAATTTGGAAATTGGGTCGTAGGTTCGGGACCCGCTGGTGACGAAATTTTTATTTCCTAAATCGATCAGTTTTATATTTTCATGAATTATGTTTAAAATTCCTTATTCATTTTTTTACATTTTCAGTCATATCAACTTTCATATACTACTAATGCTGATTAGGAGGCTTCCATATCTACGACTTTATTTTACAATCTTTTTCCCTCTAAACTCCCAAAAGTGGCTGAGAATTATTTAATTCTTAAGCTCTGGCTACACCTTTTATATTAATGCTTTATAGCCTTGAGTATATTATATATAAGAATAAAAGAGCATGTATGAAAAGATTGATGAATGTAAACGAAGCCAGAGAGGTTTGCCAGGATCATACAAGGTGGCGATCGATAGTCTCTGCCTACCCCAATGGGAACTAACGGCGTGAGAATATGTATGTATGTATGTATATTATATATGTTTGTAAGGCTTCCATAAAAATCTCTACAAAAAAACATTTCTGTCGTTTTTCTTTTTATAAATTCCACGGCAACAAAATATATTCATCCTTACAGCAAATGAAATGAATGTGATATTTAAATTAAAACCAATCTCTCGTTAATTTAACTTTCGAAACCAGAATTGTCTATGTAAATCATTCTACAATCATTTAAAACTATGACTATTTTACGTTTTAAATTTACAAGTACAAAATGTTAAATTTACATTTAAAAGTTTCATTATTACAATGTTCATTACTGGAAATGTTTCATAATATTCTTAAGCGAACCTCTGCTGCTTAGATACAACCTGACAAAAGATTTCGCCATAGTTTGTGAAATAAAATCATCAGTATTACTAATTAAATGTAACTTCGGCAAAATTTTCTTGACTTAGAAGTTTTTATAAATTTATAAACCTCCAGGAAAACCTCTGAATATTTTAAGATAACCAAAAACCTCGATGATCTCAAAAAACTCCAAAATGTGTTGCCAAGTTAATGTCCCATTGGGGTAGGCACAAGGCAGAAAGAGACTATCGATCGTCACTTTGCACAATCCTGATAAATCTCTCTCGCTTCTTTCGCATTCATTATTCCTCTCATACATGCTCTTCATTTCATTTCACTTCGGACTTTCGCCTTTGTAAGAAGGTTATTAGACGTTAGAAGTTATGCTGTGTAGTGTCGGCTTAGAATAGCACTACCCCATTTCTTCCGGTGGGTGTACGTAAGAGGCGACTAACGGTATTGGGGCTATTAAGGGATTTTTGGGCGATGCGTTTGGATACCCATCACCAACAACCTTTATTTCACCATCTTTACCCCACTCAACTTTCCAAAAGTGGCTGGGGAATTTCTAATTCCTTAGCTCTGGCTACCCCTTTTAGGGTTTTATAGCCGTGAGTATATGTATGTATGTATGTTATTAAACGTCTCGCACGGCCATCTTCTACTAACAACACCACCCACATTGGCTCTATATATCTCTTTCGGCACTCTACTTTCATCCATCCTCTCTATGGTCCCACACCACCTTAAGGCTGCCTGTCCATTTAAGCGGAGCGATGCGGCGGAGCGGAGAAACGGACAAATATTAGCCAATAGTATTGCACAAAAAGGACACTCTGTGCCCTGTCCACTGCGGAGCGGAATTTTTGTGCAATACTATTGGCTAATATTTGTCCGTTTCTCCGCTCCGCCGCATCGCTCCGCTTAAATGGACAGGCAGCCTAACATTCCTTTTCCTATCTAACACTCTACGAATCTCACTATTACTTACGCTGTTTTACAAACTTACATTACATATACTTCTGAGGAATCTCATTTCCACTGCATTCACTCCAGTCCATCGTGCGATGACCAACATTCACTACCATACATCAGAGCAGTAACACGCACCATACTTCGCGGCCATTACATATATAAAATAAGAGTTATCTCCCCCAGGCAGTGGCAAACGCGCCCTCCTGGACGTGATCGCCCGCCGCGCCCCGTGCAAGGGCCACATCCTGCTGGATGGCGCGCCGCTGGAGGAGGAGCAGTTCAAGAGCACGTGCGCGCTGGTGCGGCACTCCACCAAGCTACTGCCAGGACTCACCGTGCAGCAGACTTTGTCGCTGTCTTTGACTAAGGTATATATATAATAGCCCTGTTAGCAAAAGAAGAGTGGGTTGGTCGAGATCCACGTGGCAAAGGAGTAACCAAAATAGAGGCTACACCCAACCTGAAATGGGAAGAGCTTAAAATAAATGCCCAAGACTGATCGAGTCCGAAATAGTTCCTGTGAGCCCTATGTTAGTGACGAGGAACAACAGGACGTGAGTAAGTATATATGTTAGCTCAAAGAAAGGCCCAAATACCTTGCTTGAGGTGAAGGTTACGCCGCTGGAGGAGCAGTTCAAGAGCACGTGCGCGCTGGTGCGGCACTCCACCAAGCTGCTGCCGGGACTCACCGTGCAACAGACTTTGTCTTTATCTTTGACTAAGGTAAATTTAATATTAATATTGTGAACTCTCTGTGTGTCTCCTAGAACTGTTAAACATCGTTTTACTCCGTTAATTCAGTCTAACGGAATCTCTGATGCAGGGAAAAGAGGCGATTCTTAAATATAATAACGATTTTTAAAGTTCTATTCAAAGTTAAATATATTTCATTGTTAATAGTAGATAAATTTCTTATTATTCGTATTATATATCGTATTAGTTTTCTTTACTCGTCTTACTCGTTTTATTTTCATATATTTTACTTTGTTATGTGATGAATAAGTATGTATCGTAAATTATATCATGCATTCCTATTGTTTCAGATATCTGGATATCTCAAGTCATCAAAAGTAAAACAAGTTATGGGAGATCTAGCACTATCACAGGTAAAAAATATTGTGTACTAAACTTTAACTGAAGATTTATGTAGCTAGTATATTTCCTATTCATCGAAATGCGCGCTGATAAATATTTTGAATAATTCGATTTACTAATTTGGCATCAATCACCCATCTTGTCGACTGTATATGCAGGATTTGCAGTTTACAAAACTCTTATATGTAGTTCATTTACCAAACCGATAAAAGGAACATAATCTTGTGTAATTATTGCAATTGTCATGTAAAAGTATGTTTTTATACTTCAGCATCAATAGGCCTGCCCACTCTCCAAAGTTGGCTCCTTTGAACACTACGTGACAGAAAACACGAAATGATTAAAAGTGTCAGTATCGCTGCCTTACGAAATTTCGTAATTAAATCATACGGCGTAAATTACGAATTATTTTTCTACTTCAAGAGAAAGAAAAAATTCATTTATATATATTAACTGCGACACACAAAAAAGCAAACATTTATCATTTACAAAATGAGCTGCAGAAAACTGAAAAAAAGGTACATCTCAGCATACTGCCTTCCCTAAAAAGTGCAGACGCTGTTATTCTGCCGTTCCCTACACAGTTACAGCTACAAAGTTTTAACTCTTGCAGGTCGCTCACAAATGCGTCACAACGCTAACAAAAAGCGAGTACAGAAGATTAGTTATCGGAGTTCAGCTAATACGAGATCCAAGTAAGTTTAATAATTTAAACTTACTTACGCTTACATTCCATGGGTGTCATATGAGGGACTAAGGAGGTTTTGTTGAGAACAGTTATGGTCTATCAGGAAGGTTGTCAGCAGAGGGTTTAATTACAGCGTAAGATTAATTACTATAAAAGGTTGTTTTTAGTACAATTCATTGTATCGTTAAGTAAGTTAATTTTATAAACACCATGACTTTTGTCTGATCGTCTTTGTTATTATATTAATACAAATCGAAATTCTTCGATACTTTACTTACTAGTTTAGTCACGTCATTTATAGACAAAACTTTTATGTCAAAAAAGCGTAAAATAATTTTGTTTCTCCAATGTTCCATAGTCTTAAACCAATATAAATATTACAGTAATCCTCCTCCTGGACGAGCCCACGTGGGATCTGGACCCGCTGAACACGTACCTGGTCATCAGCATCCTGTCCAACGCGGCCAAGAAGTACGGCACCGCCATCATACTTACCATGGAGAAACCGCGATCAGGTAATTATTTCTATACCTGTGTGTTAAATTTTTGGTATAAGAATGATTACTTTTCTGTTTCAGAATGAATAATAATTATCGCTTGTTCTCTTTAAATTCGATTAAGACAAGCATTATACGTTTTATGTCGTTCAAAACAATGCGGCGGGTTGGCGACCACTTAAACTGCATGTTTTATTTTAATCACTTACTGGAAAATAAATAATCATTTTCTATTCCGAATTATTCATATTTAACACAGTGCAACTAAGAGCCTTTGCACACCAAGATTTTTCGAAATGCCATCGACATGGCCATCGCGTTTGTCGCATTACACACGCAAATCAGAAGCGCCCGTTAAATTTTAGGCAAAAAAAGCGCGCCTTTGATTTGCGTCACTAAAACGTGCATCGACGCGCGATTACTAGTCGTAGTGTGCAAAGATTCCTAATCCTTGGTACCCATAATCAAACATCTCTAACCAGTATGATACTCATAATTCACCGCCACACAGACGTGTTCCCGTTCCTGGAGCGCGTGGTGTTCCTGTGTCTGGGCGACGCGGTGTACGCGGGTCCCACGCGCGGGCTGCTCGACTACTTCAGCAGCATCGGCTTCCCGTGCCCGCAGCTCGAGAACCCGCTCATGTATTACTGTGAGTTATTGCTGCTTATATTGCTTTTATATTATTGATGATCGAAACATGTGTTCGTTTAGAAGTGGAGTATGAGTTTAAATTGAAATAACGTTTAGGATACGCGCGATAGATGAAACTCGCACTAAGCTCTAAGCAGTGCACAAAATGCTGCTAATAATATATCGATAAAACATATTCATATCTTCCATTTCGCTGTATTTCATTATGCATATGGATGATGTAAATCCGAAATAAAGTTTTTAAAAGGTTTATTTATTACAATTATAAAAAAACAGTAAGTAGACCTAAGAAGACACTTAAAACTTTCACATTCCATAACCCCATTTAAATTCCTTCCAGTATGCCTATCGACAGTAGACCGCAGATCTCGCGAGCGTTTCCTGGAGTCCAACGAGCAGATCGCGGCGCTGGTCAAGAAGTTCAAACTGGAAGGTCAGGGTCTCATGCACGGGACCAACGACCATCGCATGATCAACCCTAATAAGATGCAAATGAGCTATGGACGACCAAAGGGAGCTAAGATTATTTGGATGTTGTATATGTAAGTAAAGTATCAAGCATGGGCTTCTGATCCAAACTCAAAGTTCTTTATTGGCTTAGAACACATATTCTACTTTAAAATTAGCACGTAAATTATGTAGACTGTGTCTTTGTAAAGTCAAAGTCATGTGGTTCAGTTATAGATTGTTAAGTGCTAACCGTCTTTGCTAACTAACTATTAAGGCTATGTTCGGAATAATGATACGTATCAGACTTGAATCTCATACATACATACATATATATATACTCACGGCTATTAATCCCATGAAGGGGTAGCCAGAGCTAGGGAATAAGAAATTCCTCAGCCACTTTTGGAAGTTGCGTGGGGAAAAGATGGTGAAATAAAGGTTTTTGGTGATGGGTCTCCAACCGCATCGCCCAAAAATCCCTTAAAAGTTCTAATACCGTTAGTCGCCTCTTACGTACACCCACCGGAAGAAATGGGGTAGTGCTATTCTAAGCCGACACTACACAGCAATCTCATTTCTCATTTTGCAATTTTACAGCGAATCATATAACTTGGTCACTATGCCATTGCCAATCTGTGTAAATATGAAACATATTACACACCAGATTAAGACGTGTCTGTACGATGTTGTTTGTTTTCAGACGCATGCTGGCTTCCATTTTCAACTTTAATAAAAACGGCTTGAAACAGATGTCTATGAGATTATTTACTTTGCCGCTCTACTTTTTAATTCTTTGGGCGTTTTACAATGAAGCTCAGGTAAACAATAACCATTTTATTATTACATGTATACGTAATCACATAGGACTAGAGTTGTAAGAATCTTGAGTCTTAGATTTTTATTGGATATTATGACTGGGCGAAAAACCCCAAAAAATACTTGTGGGTAGGGGGTACAAATAAATAGCACTTCATTCACAAAGACCTCCACAATCCATGTTCTTTCATACGCTTCATGGTTCGTTCAAAGCGAGAATCGAACCTACTTTCTACTTACAACTTCAAAACCCTAGACTACGAAACTAATATATTAAGTAATAAATAAAGGAAAGAAACATTTTCGACTCTGGCGGGGATCGAACCCGCGACCTCGGTTATACGCCCCCGTCGCTCTGCCAATTGAGCTACAGTTATGGCTTCCAGTGCGAAATTCTTCTATTCTTTGTTTCTCTTCACTTTTAAGTAGTGTTTGCGTTCCTACCTCCGATTATTTTACATATACGGAAGGCCACTTGTCTACCTTTTCAGATAAAATGCAAATGTTGAGAACGCCTAACTATACCATAATTTGAATGTATTTGTTTATGAAAACCTCATGTGGGGATTATTATGAGGTTTAAGTCCAGCGACTATAAAAATGCTAAAAGCAAAAATGTGTGCATGATACCTAAAAAATAAAAATAATACCTTTTTGATTTTCAGGATTACCAAAGAGCATTTATAACTAAAAGTGGACTGATATTTAACGCCATGGTCGGGACGTATTTTATAAGCATTATGAACACTGTGTGCCTCTGTAAGTTTTGATATATATTATTTAGATTAATTACAAAAGTTAACACTCCAACTTTTAAAAAGGGAAATAAAAATATAATATCTCATAAAATTATGTCAGTCCACGTATACGACTGAGTTTAGAAATACAAACTTTAAAGTATTTTATGTTAGCTAAAAAAATTAAGGCATCGAGTCTCATAACTAAAAACATTTTTCTTCCAGTTGGACCATACCGAACCCGATATTACCAGGAGTCACAGGAAGGTCTTTACAGTGGTGCAAGCCTGCTCCTGTCATGCAACTTAATTTCTATTCCATTCTCGTTTCTCACCACCTTTGCGTCGACTGCCATCATTTACCCGTGAGTTTTTTATTATAATTTCACACAATATCATTAACATATTTTTCACCTGCTGCAACGCAAAAATAAGGATTAATTATTTTTACACACTGATTTAGAACAGCGAAATATTCTCACACAAGCCTTAGTGACATAATTATTTAACTTAAACTGGGACATTTTAACATTATCTAATATATTTAGTAGTATTGGATCCACTGGAATCAGAATTGCTTTTTCATGGTGATTTTGCATGGTGGAGATTTTTGGGCAGGCCTATGTCCAGCAGTTGAAGTCTATTGGCTAGGTTTCGAAGCACTCTTACCGGAATTGCGGCTACCAAATCCACTTTGGTAATGGTGGATCAGTGAGCTATTTCAGTAAGTAAATGTGGGGTAATACGAAACCATTTGTTTTTCAATATCATGTTATTTCTTTCATTTATGTATTACCGACGTGGCCCAACAACTAGCTGATGGTCGCAGAAAGCCTATAAGTTGAAAACAGGATAAGTCGTGGCGGTAATCTTTAGGAAAAGCCTGTTTTCAATAAATCTTGATAAAGACTTCAGCTACATCTAAATAGTAATTTAACCTATAATTTTACCGTGCAGGATCCTCGGCGACATATCGGAAGGTTTCGACTTCATCTATTTCGCGCTGGTGCTGTGGTCGTGCTACATGTTCGCGGAGCAGCAGAGCATGGCCGTCATGATGCTCGTCAAGAATGGTTTAGTGGCCTTCATCACCAACATTTACATCTCTTGTATCTATATCATGCTGGCGAGCGGGGTTTTGAGGTGAGTTAATATATATTTTTTGTCGGTATTGGTTGAGTTGAGTTTAAATCCACTAATTCACGTTCCCGCGGAGCTTTTAATATCCATTCAATATAAAAAAATAATTAAATATAGGAACACTGGACTGAAATTTACAGGCATTTATTTTTAAAATATTGTTGTTTAATTGATACTTTAAGTTACTCAAATAGGTTATCCATCGTAAAATAGTTTCATTGCCTTGCTTAAATCTTCGATAGTGATTCCAAATAATCTTCTTCTTGACATAAGTAGATGCCAACACTCACTGCTTCGTTCATTCATGTGCATGATTTCACCTACCTAATGAAAACTTATATTTCCAGATCCTACAAAGGCTACGAAGACTGGCTCTTCTACTTAACATACATAACGCAGACGCGGTATGTCTCCATATTCCTTCACCGCAACATTTTCAAGCAACCCATATTCAACGTCCTGCCTTTCAGTGACACAGAAAACTGTTCAGCCATCACCAGCCTCATACAAACATCATCATCACTTAACAGTAACTCTAATTCTAACTGCAGATATCCAAACGGTAAAGCATTTTTAGCTGAAAGATTCACGTCTAAAAATTTCAATGGAGATGTTTTCGAGGCAGCAGATTTTGATGTCGATTTCAATTTGGGCGTTGCTTTTGCATTCTCTTTGGGTATGATGGTGTTTAATAAGTTCTTGTACTTATTGCCCTTGCCTAGTTTTATTAAGGATAAGTTTAGAGAATAATGTTTGTTAGTTTTTCTTGTATCATTGTGATAGGAATGTTAATCAAATTGATATTATTTGTAATGAATTCTATAAGGGATATATTGTTATACTAAGGATGAGCAGTCTCAATGTTTGAAACCTTAAACCCTACCATCTAGTGTGGTGCAAAAAAGTATTGTGTTAAAATCATTACTATGATGTTGAAAAACTTTTTTGGCCTATTGCATTTTGCAGGTTAAGCGAGAATGCATTATAGTGCTGCTCCACTAGTGTAAATTTTATTATGAGGTAACGAACGAGCTTTTTTAATAAGAAATAGCCGTTCAACAGTTGATTTTTTGCATCTTTCATGGGTATAGTAGACACGTTATCAATTGAGTCGTTGTACGGTATCATTCCTATGCCTATCTCATTCGCACTGAACCCGGCTGCGTATTTTTATCTCTATTATTTTGTGGCCTCATGACTCAATTCAAAACGTACCTATTAGTACTAGTGTTTATTCCGTCCTAGCTTTAGACAAACCAGAGTGGTGTGGTGGTGGTGGTAGTGGAAAACCAGAGAGCTTCAGAATAAGAAATCCATAAGCCACTTTTGGAATTTTTGTGGGACAAGATTTGAGAGTAGAGGATAGTCGGTGATGGCTCTCCAGCCATAACAACGAAGAACAGGGTTAGTGTTATTCTCAGGCCACAGCGCAATTTGATACACCACTAAGTTTGTAAGTAAAACGGACGGCAGTTAACACTTAATTTTAATTATCGTTAAGTACAAAGTATATTATTAATAAAAATATGCAAAGTCGTAAGTACATTCCACATAAATGTAACATACTTATTTTATAAATTATGGCTGTATGAAATTTATATACATATGTAATAAGTGAGTTAATAAAAATCTTTTATTCTATAAATATTATTTTATTTATATTGACTTAAGAAAAACTTACCTAATTTACAATTATAACTACAATTAAATTAATTATCCGATAAAATCGGGTCCATCTTTAGGATACGTGTAAATCACCGTTGTGGTTTGGCCATCCTCACTTATATCGCTTTGTTCTTGACCATTTTCTGCAAATAAAAAAGACGAAATTCAAATACTACAAAAATTTTTTTCAAGTTTATATTCCATCTCACGGATTTAACGTGCAAAACGTGGGTACTCATCAGGTGACAATGTCACGTGATGTTCAGAAATATTAGTACCTCTGCTAACACCTTCGGGGATATAAGCGTGAACCTTTGAGTTTTAAGTTGAGGTTTTCACGGATTTAAATCCTATGACAGGGTTAACCATAGATTCGGCATTACTTTTGTCTCATAAAATATTGCCAATTAAATGATTTTTGGTTATGGGTTTATTGATGAACAATAACTTAAAAAAAACCCTATACCTTTAGGCACCACATTCAAGCCCCGGGATCACATGGGATAGTACTATTTTATGCAGTGGGTACACAACTCTCTTTTTAGTAGAATGGATACATTTCAGATAATTAATAGGCAATCATATTGGTGCATACATACATATACTCACGGCTATAATTCCCTAGAAGGGGTAGCCAGAGCCAAGGAATTGTAAATTCTTCAGCCACTTTTAGAAGTTTAGTGGGGAAAAAGCGCTAAAATAAAGGTTTTGGTGATGCGGTAGGAGACCCATATTGTATATAAAAATCCAATAAAAAGTCCCAATACCCGTAGTCGCCTCTTACGACACCCGTGGGTAGAAAGAGGTAGCGACATTCTAAGCCGGCGCTACACGGCAAGCAATCATATTGGTGCTGTATGAATTTTATGTAGTTGCATTGAAATATCTGTAACTGTACAGGCTAATAAATAAAATAAGGATATATTTATCTATCTTGTTTTAAAGGCATACGTTTTTATAGTTTATAGTATAAACTTAATGTTCAGAAAAATAACTATAATAGTAGTTTTTTCTAATTTCATCACCAATATTTGAATCTTACTAAAAATCTTAATATTTTTTTTTATAAAGCATTCAATTTATATTAATAAAAATGTTTATAAAGCTAGTGTACAAAAATTCTTGAACTTACCTTCATATAATACTATTGGTTTGTTAAGTTTTTGGATGGTTATCTGTAAGAAATAAAAAAAATCTTAAGTGTATTCTAATACACCTAATCAAACTTAAAGTTACACAGAAATAGAAATAGGTTAGAGAATATTATTAGAGACTTTGGACAATTTGATTCAGTATCAACCAGCATACCTGCTCTATTGAACTTTTTAAATGCATCTTTTTTCTCATACATAGCCCATATATGTCCCCACCAAGGGGATCGAGCCTACCATATATAGGTATATGGGTGATTAGGCCATAGTCATAGTTTTAAATGCATACTCACAGCTGAATATCCCAAATAGGAGTAGCCAAGGCTTCATAATAAAACAAAACCTCAGACTCTTTTGGAAGTTGAGCAGGGAGAAAATTGTTAAATAAAGGTTGATTGATGATATCTCCATCTAGCAATCACTGTTGTCAAATGGAAAATTTTACTTTTTTATAAATTTAGGATACAATACAGAATGAATATTTGAATACCAAATTAAGTTGGAAACTTACTGGATTCAACACCATTTCTCTATACTTCTTCAAGTACACTTTAAGAGGCTCCACATAGTTGTCGAAACCCAGCACATTCAATGCATACAGGACATCCTCTCCGTTGATGGTTTTCCTCTTCTCCACCTGACAGCGATCACTCGCTTCGCTTGTCACAAATGATATGAATTCAGAAATACATTCTTGGACGCACTCTCTCGCGTCTTTTGCTATCTGAAATATAAATTACTCATGTACTCAAGTACTCATGGCTATAAATCCCAAAATGTTGTCCCAGTTGGTTGGGGAGAAGATAGTTAAAAATAAAATTAATTTAATTTGGATTGTAACAATTGAGTTTGAGTTAATTTAATTAAATAAACTTAGCTTAGTGAGAAAAACACTGCATCTAATGGAGAGACCATAGTTTCAAGGCCTTTACTAAGTGTAGTTTATTTCCCAAGTACCAGAATAGAAAATATCTTATGACATCCAAAATTATTAGTATTTCTGTTACAATTTTATACATGGCATAGGCTTAGACATATCACATATGTGGCACATACAAATTTAAACATTAAATAGTAAGTAGAATAAGCCTCCAGTAACTACTAATACTATGTTACTAGGATGACAGTGAACAAGGAAGGTTATACCTCTGTTATAAATGGAGAATAACGATAGTTAATAACTGCCTCTTTTTAATAATTAGCACCAAGCCAAAACTTGCCTTTTGCCAGGTTACCACTAGTTATTTTAAAAAGTTTGCAAATAACCTTGTGATGTTTTGATATTTGCATTGTCTAGGTACGATTAAGAATGCCTACATAAACTTAATTCCATAGTAGGAAGTATAAGATATGGTACAAAGAGAATGGTAGTAAATGAAAGAGTAGTGGGATAAGATAAAGCGAAAGTTGAAGTTAAATTATCACACTACATGCTCACATATTAACTGTATCATGTGCACATGCATGCAGTCATTGAAATGATAACAGAAATTAAATCTATACCCAAAATGTTTTATTTTGAACTGTTTTATTAATTTTGTAAATAATTTGTGTTTTATGAGCAAAAAGGAGTATTTCTATTCTATTCTAAAATGTGATGAGAGCACCAAGGGCAGTGTACCATTAATTTTTATTTGTACATTAGTTAGAAAGTATTTAGTTTGCCGTGTAGTGTCGGCTTATAATAGCATTACCCCTTTTCTTCCGGTGGGTGTACATAAGAGGCAACTAACGGTATTGGGGCTTTTTAAGGGATTTTTGGGCGATGCGGTTGGAGACCCATCACCAACAACCTTTATTTTACCATCTTTTCCCCACGCAATTTCCAAAAGTGGCCGAGGAATTTCTAATTTGTTAGCTCTGGCTACCCCTTCTAGGGATTTATAGCCGTGAGTATATGTATGTATGTATTAGTTATGTACATTATTATGGACTTATATATGACAATCAATATATAAAATTCAAGTTAGTCAGGGAATATATTTTATCTCGGAATCTAAGAACAAAACATTTTGAATTGTTCTGAAAGAATCAGTTTCAAGATACTTTCTAAAAAAAAAAGAACAAATATTATACCTTTACCTTTCCATTATCAGGAATAGCTCGCTTCATGATTTTGGCAATATTTGCAATAGGAAGAAAGCGATCTTGTTCTCGGAGAGGCATGTGTTTGGAATCTGAACCATCTTCTTGGTCTGAAAATATCAATGATACAGTTTATTTAATAATTCACAGAACAGTTTAGTAAAATCCTTTTCATTTTACTTAGGGTTTATTATTATTATTCAAGATAATACACTAGCAGCAATATCACTGCACTTGTTTTAAATATTTGTCAAGACTGTTTTTAAAAGAGTTCACTGAGGGAGCACTGATCACTGTCTCTGGTAGCTTGTTTGACACGTCCACAACACGGTTTGGCAAAAAATTGAGTCTCAGATTGCTTGTACACGAGGAGTGTGATAGTTTTAGAGAATGTCCTCTCAAGTTCCTATTTTTGTTCATTACAAACATATCTTTTAGTCCTGGTTCATCACATTTAAGATCTTGGCAGGACTTTATAACAAAAACTCATGCAGGCATACACCCCTATGTTAATTAATCATTTAACTTCCAAGAATGATCACGAGTGAAGATCACAAAGCAAGTCAAACAAATTGGCTACAACATCTGAAATATCTTCACACTCTGACTAGCACCACAGTAGATAATATTCTATGTCGATTATCCATCAGAGCCCATTGACAGTAACATGAAGGCAACATTATTCAACAGAAGACTCTGGATCTTGCAATGCCATTCTTACGCATTAAGCTTGACCACCTCACAATCATGTGGGATTTGTTTTAAGTGACATTTTAAATTCAGAACAATTTGCTTACTAAAAAATTAAGAATTGATTAAAAAAATATCCAGAAATTATTGAAGAATTTTGTTAAAAGGCTTTAACTTACAGGTACCATAAGACACGTACGGTACCATACTTCTACCATGGAATATAGATACTGAGAATACAGACTATCTTTACAGTTTTAATACATTTATCGCTTAGGTTTTCACATATGTTGGCAATATAGATCCGAGTAGGCTCTAAATACATGATCACTTACCCAGAACGTCGTCTCCATGCACCACATATGTGTCACCATCAACAAGATACCCATTATCAAGCCGAACCATATCATTTCCTATATCATCACCTTCCATAATTTGGCTGTTTCAAACAAAAATATATTCTAATGAATTGCAATCACTCACACTGATTATGATTTTGCTGAGTATTTAAATAATGAAGTTATATTGAAAATTAAAATAATATTCGATTCGATTGATTTATTTACACGATACGAACGATCCCTACGTTTTGTTTGTTATTCAAATATTTAATTTTACGTTTACGAATCTTGTTTATAGACCTTTTGAGCCAAAAGGAAACACCGTTCCGAAACACGTGATAGAAAGAGAATACGATATAGACATACCGACCCACCATTTTTGCACAGAATTTCGTCCAACCAATTTGAAAAAAAAATTGAGAAGCATTCATACCCACCTAGTATAGATTCACAAATGTAATAAATTCCATAGGAACCTACTAAGTTTAATAAAAAAAATAATGTAGATCAACAATCTATATTTAATCTTAATCTCTGTAAAGTTTACGTGTCTATATTGGATTTTGGCTAAGCAGCGGTTTGAATTGAATTGGCCCGTTACAGATTGGCCGCTAGCCATTACTTACTTATTTGGTTGGTTTCATTGAAAAGTGGAATGAGTTTAAGTTAAATCAGCAAAAAAATATCCTAAATCTACCTTGATTTATGAATGTACGTGTATCAATTATTTATACACCAAATATGCTAAGTCGTGGTGTATTTCAGTAATCATTTTTAGGTTATCCACTGTTGTGACCACTTTAACACCATAACTGTAGAGTTTTCCATATCAGTGGTTTACTATACAAACCTGTGAAAATGGGTGTTCCAAAGTTTTTTAGATATACGAGTGAGAGATATCCTTGCCTAAATGAGTTGGTGAAACAATATCAGGTTAGTAAAGAGTTCAAAGTCATACAAAGTGTATTAATAGTGTTTTATATAAGTGTATTATTTAGAACTATTTGTTTTTTCCTGTTTTTTTTATTAACACAGTGAACCTGTATGAAATAGTTTGCTTTTATTTTTAGCACAATTGAAGTCTTCATGTTTACAGTATTAAGATTTTGTCTGTTTTGGTATTGGTTGTTAATGTTTGGCAGGTTATGTTATTTTAATAAATACCCATTTACTACCTATTCACCTCATAAGAATAAAATATTTTAAATGCCACTTCAGATTCACATATTAGCAGTATATTATATATAACAGTATTTTCCTAAGTGTGGGTCGCCATCCCATTGTAATTATTATTATATTTAAATATGTATTATCCTGTTTGTCTCTCGGCTTCATTTGCATAAAGCTCAGTATTAGTTCACATATGTATCCATTGTCCCTACCTCTATAGATATATAAATAAAATAAATAAATAATAAGTTTATTGATAAAAAGGTAAACAAATTGAGTTTTGTACTAATAAAAGGGCAAAGCCCTGTAAACTTAGGATAAGTATTTTGCTCAACACATAAAGTTGATTCACAAACATTTCAGCTTCTTAAACAATATATTTATAAACTAGAAATAACATAAGATAGAGACTAACCAATAGCATTAGTTCCCTTAAAAAGAGAAATATAAGTTAATATAATAATTGAAAAAACTTAAATTATATACAAGTGGTTTTCAATTACTTGTTCATTAGATAATATTTATATATAGTGTTATATTGTGAAAAAGATACAAGAAGGAATGTTAAGATGGTTTGGACAATAAATTTGAATGTGTGAAAGATATATATAAATCCAATTTGTATGATAACATCAGTAGAAGATGACCTCCTAACAGCCCATATTTGTCCCCACCAAGGGGCTCAAGCCTACCCTATATGGGGTGATTTGGCCTTAGTACACCATGCTGCCCAATTGCGGGTTGACAGACTAATGACTACTACCGTAATAGTAGCCAGGACCGACGGCTTAACATGCCCTCCGAAGCACAGAATCATCTTAATTTTCGAATAATCAGGGTTACTTACATACTTCCAACCTGGGTTAAATCTTAAAAATTAAATTTGTTAGTTTACCCCCTGGGGATTGAATCCGAGACACCCATACTTGAAGCTAAGCCCTTAACAGCGAGATCACAGATGACATATTTAGGTCCAATAGAGAATATGCTCAGAAATGCAGGTGTTATAGTATAAAGAGTAAAAGGGATTGATGTAAAGGAAATCAGAGAGGTTTTACAGAATCATACAAAGCATCTTTTGAAAGTAACTGCTAAATGGGAACTATTGGTGTGAGTATATGCATGTATGTATTTATTTTGTATATATCCGCTTTATATAGAGCTATATACACATACAACTATGTACATGAATGAGTATAACTGTTACAAATATGTTTTTTAGTTGTAAAGATTCATAATCATTGCCACACTCATGATGGAGAATAGATCTTTGTCTAACATGTAAGTGTATTTACAAAACCTTTGATATTTTTCAGATACCTGACTTTGACAACATGTACTTGGATATGAATGGTATAATCCACAATTGTTCTCATCCTGATGATTCCAATGCTCATTTTCGGATCACTGAAGAGAAGATCTTCCAAGACATATTTCACTATCTCAGTATTCTTTTCCAAATCATCAAGCCTAAGAAGTTGTTCTTCATGGCTATTGATGGCGTGGCACCCAGGGCTAAAATGAATCAGCAGAGAGGTCGAAGGTATGGAAATTATCTATCTTGATATATCTATCTAGATGTTGCTGGACCTCCCCAAATCATATTCTATACACAAATTTAGTATAATAAGAAGTTTTTATATTGGATTGAATCAGGCATTACTTTGGGGAAATCCATAGAAATACTAATATTAATAAATTTCTTTGCTTAATTCGGATCTGTCTACTGCTCGACAATGACTTGTATTGAGTCGAAACGCGCCGCATATTTGTGGTTGCCTGTGGTTTTCGCTTGCAGGTGTGTGTTTGTCTCGATTTCTTGTAAGTGGGAGGGCGGGCATGCACAGTGCATGTTGCATGAAGACTGCAGGGATTTAGCAAAATTAAGCGAAGAAATTTATTAATATTAGTAAAGTTTTTTATGTTCACTTATATTTCTGCTGTGTAGTGCTGGCTTAGATTGTTACTCCCTTTCTACCCACGGGTGTGGCGAGAGGCAACTATGTGTATGGGGCTTTTTAAAGTGGTTTTTGGGCGATGCGGTTTGAGACCGATCACCAACGTACTTTATTTGTACCATCTTGTCCCCTATCAACTTCCAAATGTGGCTGAGGAGTTTCTAGCTCTTTAGCCCTGGCTACCCCTTTTTAGGATTTGTGGCCGTAAGTATGTATGTATTTTATAGTCTTCTCAAATTTTTTAAAGAAACTTGCATGTTAGGTCAAATTTTATATTGGGTTGAAATAAAGAAAACCTTATACCACTATTATAGAAAGGGAAGCACTAATTGAATATGACAGAAAAATCTGAGCTGCACTTACCTTTGTAAATGCTAAAATAAAATTAATTCATTATGAATGTTAAGTCATTTTTGAAATTGCTTAATTATGGAATAGCATTGGTTTCGTAAAGACTATCCATTCAATAAGACAACCTACTCTTTTTATTTAGTACTTCAAGCTTTTGAATTTTATATTCTGTTCTTACAGATTCAGATCTGCTAAAGAAGCAGAAAAAATTGAAGAAGAAGCAAAAGCAAAAGGTATGTATATGTATATATAATGCTTATGTGTATACAATGTTGTGTTTTTTGTTGATGAATATTGCGTTTTTATCGATGTGTAGTGTTGGCTTAGAATAGCACTACCCCATTGCTTCCCGTGTGTGCTCGTAAGAGGCGGCAACTAAGGGTATTGGGGCTTCTTAAGTGATTTTTAAACCATTATTTTGCAATCTTTTCCACACACGACTTCCAAAAGTTGCTGAGGAACGACTTGTTCTGAAACTGGCTACCGCTTGTAGGGATTTGTAGCTGTGAGAATATGTATGTTGTTTATTGTCAATTAATTGTGTAAGGTCAGGTAAAGCCAAAAAAGGGCTAATAGACGTATATGATATCCTATTTTCAATTGTATTGTCTTTTAGGTGAAGTCCTCCCTACAGAGAAGAGGTTTGACAGCAACTGCATCACTCCAGGAACAGTTTTCATGGCTCGACTTCACCAGCAGCTAAGATATTTTATTAAAGAGAAGATGTCCAATGATCCTCAGTGGTCTAAAGTAAAAGTCATCTTGTCTGGACATGAGGTAAAATATTTACGTAATTTGCTTAAATTGGAATTGGTGCTATGTGTACTTGTTACTCTAATGGTTAAACAATATTTTTTATAATAAAAAACAGACACATTAAAACAAAGATTTAAAATATTGCAATGCAACGTGACGACGTGATAGCTCAATGGGTAGAACACTGGTTAACGTGCAAGCGACTAGTGTTCAAATCCCGGGTCGGGCCTACACAAATTTGTCTTTTCTAAAGACATATGTGTGGTTAATTTATCATGGTTGTTAACGGTGAGGGAAAACATCGTGAGGAAACCCACATAACTGAGTTGTACTTAGTCATGTGACAGTGTATTCGTACAAAACGGCGATAGGCCTGCCCCCTATCACGTGAGTACACTGTCCATGCAAAACGTGGGTACTCTGAACACCAGGTGACAAAGTCACGTGATGTTCAGAAGTATTAGTACCTCTGCCAACCCCTTCGGGGATATTCGGCGTGAAAGTTTATGTTTTTATGTTATGTTTTATGCAAAATATTATGTAATTAAAACTATGAAGCAAAATTAAAAATGAACTAAACCCTAGTAGATTCGTTATGTCTTTCTCTATGTTTATGCCAATTATTTCCGATACTATTATTAAGACTACACAGTGGAAAGTTGATAACTTACTTAGATTTTGTGTGCCTGATTGTGTCTCTCAAATTCAGTGTTCAGTACAGGCAGTTCAGTTATGGTTACCGCCAAGACGAACCAAGCGAAGGCACGGGTACTACCTACCTTTTCTCGAAGCGCTTCGTCGTTTTTTTGAACCCTCATAACTTGGGTTTGAATTATGCTAGATCAACAAAATTTTCGGGATATATTGTCAATAGCGGACTTATTGAACATATAAAGTTTTAACCACATTAGCTTTTATACTTCAGATTTCATTTATATCTAAAAAACGCTGATTTCGTCACTGACTCACTGATGATCATCAAAATTCTTAGCCTATTTTCTAATGTCCTGAAATTTTGTATATAAGCAAGTATTAGCACACAAACAACAACAAAAACTAGTATCTTTCATTCCCCAACCCCTTAAACTAATGGATGGGAGTTTGTATGAGACCTGTAATTTTTATTTTCGACGCTAGAGGTCTAATCTGATCTAAAACTTGATGCCCCCAGATATACATAGGTATAGGTACACCTTGTTAAAAAAAATATGTTACAAACAATATACAAAAAGAAATGAAATCCCACCAAAAACACTTGGCCATTTCGCTACATTGCATTGTAAGGTTAAAAATTAATTCACTGTTCATTACTATTGTGCTATACAATAGGTCTTGTAGTAAAGAATGGCCAAGCCACATATTTTGACCAAGGTGTAGAGTTTGTGAAGTTAGGCCTTGTAAAGTTAAGGCGTGTACTGTTAGAAGTTTGGCTGTACATCAGATCTGATAATATAAAGAGAGCTAATGTGGAAGGTAATGTTAGTAGAGGACGGCCACAAAAGACACACTTGGACCAAATTGAAAGTGTGCTCAAAAAGGCAGGCGTCCGAAGTATGAAAAATAAAAGAGCATGTATGAAAAGATTGATGGATGTAGACGAAGCAAGAGAGGTTTGCCAGGATCGTACGAAGTGGTGATCGATAGTCTCTGCCTACCCCAATGGGAATTAACGGCGTGAGTATATGTATGTATGTATGTATCTGATAACTTTTTGACAGTGCGAGTCATATGGGCTCGTCTGGGCAACATTTTACATGAAAATGTTTTTGGTGGGATTTTATTATTTATGATGCACTTTTGTGCATGTATGCTTATTTAAAGGCGTCCCCCGAAAAAATGAGAACCTTGAAACGGCATTAGGGCTTCCCCCTGCCGTTTCCTCACCTTTAATCAAACTCGTAAAATGAGCCATCTAGTGGTAGAGTAGAGGAGTAGTAAAATGAGCACTAGTAACTATAATAACCATAAATTAAGCGCCACCTACGGAAATAGTCTCGTACTACGTTGTAGAATCGCGACAGGCGTATTGATATTATAATTATGTCTCGCTTGGATGAATATAATTATTGTAATTAAAATAACTAAAACAAAAACTTTAATTTCACAAAACTATTTTTTATGACACCTTCGGAATATAGGACGGGAATATGTCGAGAAGAAAACTCGTGATAGTGGGTTTCATGTGACACAAAGTAAAAGGGGATTATGGTATTCTTAGCCGACACAACAAAGTGTTCGTGGATGGCAGTAGAAATAACGTAACGTGCGATAATCGCAACGTCCAAAAATCACATTTGAATAAAAAATCGGCACAAATTATACAACAGGAGAAAGCATTTAGTAAATACTTCCAGTCGCCTCTTACGTACACCCACCGGAAGAAATGGGGTAGTGCTATTCTAAGCCGACACTACACAGCAATAATATATAATTCATAATAATGATAATTCATAAATATATACTTGGTTATAGTTTCTTGTTAGAAGGAGACTATAAATATGCGTCTTTTGTATTTGTTTATTTACTTAATTAGAGGTTTGCTTTTTAAGGGATTTTTGGGCGATGCGGTTGGAGACCCATCACTAACAACCTTTATTCTACCATCTTTTTCCCACTCAACTTCCAAAAGTGGCTGAGGAATTTTTAATTTCTCAGCTCTGGCTACCCATTTTAGGGATTTATAGCCGTGAGTATATGTATGTATGTTGTTCAAAAGTTTTTTGTTTAATTGGAAATTTTCGATTTTCTGCACATGTTTATTTGCTTTATTTAATTTTCCAAAGTTATTATAAGCTAAAAAAATACTTTTAATCTTTGGTTATACTAAACTATGTAATAAAGGGTATTTTTAAAAGAAAAGCAAACAACTTACTTCTTTATCTATTTAGAAACACTAGTCGTATTCTCCAAAGATTTCTCCTTGTCGATATAGTGGGATGAGTATACGCAAAAATAAAAATTATTATTTCATAAATTAGTATAAGCTCATTAGATTGAGTTATTTTTTTTCACAGTTGTTTACTAAATGCAAAGTTCAATGAAAGACTAAAAATTTATAAATATCAGCTCCTGGTCTATTTTACTTAATCTATCAATTCACCTTGACGAGATGCCTGAGTGGTTGCGAATTTATTTCAACCTTCTCATCCCCTCGCAAAGCTATACATTTTCGAAGTATAAACTAGAATTATTAGCACATTAATAAAAGAAAATGAATCAAAATAATTTATTCGAAGAACGGTTTGAACGCACATATTTAATATATTATTTTTATTTAAAAGAAAGTAAAAATATTACTAAAAAGAGATGTAAAAACATCACATAAATTTAAAGCAAAAAGATAATAATTGTTACAGCTAGATTGACGGAACATTAGGGTAAAACGAGCGTATTCAGAAAACACAATAATTCGCAGTATTTTTACTAATGCATTTATCATCATAACCGAAAGAAAATAAAGACAAAATTATTTTACGTGTAAAGAAAAAGAAAAAAGTACATGCCGGGCCGAAGATTTGAACTCACGCCCTAACCCATAGCGCATAGTACTTCATGCGTTGGACCATTTCGTTGTTACATAAGAGGGTGAAATTAACGATAATATTACGATTGAGACAAACTTATATAATGTAAGGCGAAACAAGCGACTATGTTCCGCACAACCAAAATAAATTATCAAAAAAGCGCGGGAAGCGGCAAGCAGCTATTACAGAAAAATCCGACACAAGCTCTGCGCATGAAGGCTAACAGCCATCTGCCTGCCACCCGTTCTCCGCGCAGGGACCCGCTGAACATTGAAATTGAAATTTAGGGAAAATGCTTTGTAACTCCATAATTAGGATAAAAAGACTAGAAAATTATCATATCAATGATAGATTACTCAGTTGTCTACGCAAATGTTAGGTAATCCATAACTATATATGCAGTATTCTGACAGCAGTATCAGATTTTACGATAAAAAGCCCCCCACAAATATTTTTTTTCTTAGTCGATTATTATCGAAAACGAAATATGAACCGTCATTATTGAAGAAAAGATATTGAACTTGAACATATATTTTATTTAGAGTGTGATTATTTTATTGAGCGGATTTCATTGAGTTTGAAAACTACCAAAAGCAGTGAAATTTTCGAGGGAGGCCCTTAAGTTTTAATTAATGTATTAATATTTATGTATGTCTGTTGTTCGTCCTAATTAAATAAATAAATTATAAATATATTTGTCCAGACCCCCGGCGAAGGCGAGCACAAGATAATGGACTACATCCGTTGGGCGCGCTCGCAGCCCGACTACGACCCCAACACGCGGCACTGTCTGTACGGGCTGGACGCGGACCTCATCATGCTCGGCATGTGCACGCATGAGCCACATTTCGCACTCTTGAGGGAGGAGGTGTGTATTATACCGTAGTGTTCAATAGTTTGCTTGACATTACTACGACCCCAACACGCGGCACTGTCTGTACGGGCTGGACGCGGACCTCATCATGCTCGGCATGTGCACGCATGAGCCACATTTCGCACTCTTGAGGGAGGAGGTGTGTATTATACCGTAGTGTTCAATAGTTTGCTTGACATTACTACGACCCCAACACGCGGCACTGTCTGTACGGACTGGACGCGGACCTCATCATGCTCGGCATGTGCACGCATGAGCCGCATTTCGCACTCTTGAGGGAGGAGGTGTGTATTTGTCATAGAGAACTTGAGAAATTGAGAAGAAGCGAAGAATATCAAAATCCGTAAATGATTCAGTGCACTGCACTTCCACTGACTTAAGCGAAGCAAGTGTATGACCAAAAAATGCCAGACAACCAATCAGGTTGTAGAGACAACTTATCTTGATTATTAGTTTTTAGCTGGGTTTTTTTTAGCAATTGTTGTACTAAACAACATTTAGTTTCCGCTCCATTTAGTTAAGTTCTCTATGGTATTTTTATACCGTAGTGTTCAATACTTTGCTTGACATTACTGTTGATGTTCACTTTACTGTCTTTACCTCCTGTATATGCTTTTTGCGAACTTATTTTTTTCATGTTACTAATGTTTTAGTAAAGAAACAAAAGGAAGCAAAATTTATACCAATTTGTCTTGTTTATATTAATTTTTCATAATTATAAAATAAACTGTTGCTATAATAAAATCAAATGTCGGAACATAATTTCTCTGTTATAATTAAATTTACCCCGATAAATTAACCACTTTTATAAGTTAAGTTCGGCTTTGGACCATAGTCTTCTTTAGATGTGGCCTAACACTTGGCCAACAAATGATAACAACTTTTAATTTGTCTTTCTTTAATATAACATTTATTTTCTATGTGAAAGAAATTATAATTCAATTTTATGCCCTTGGATAAAATATTTTATAGCTGTTTAACTAATATTTATCGAAATAATAAATTAGATGTATTTATCAACAGGTTAAATTTGGGAAAACTACCCAAAGAGCTACGAGTCCAGAAGAAACTAATTTCTTCCTACTTCACTTATCATTACTTAGGGAATACTTAGAACAAGAGTTTATATCTATCAAAGATAAATTGCCATTTGAATATGATATAGAAAAGATAGTAGATGATTGGGTATTAATGGGTTTTCTTGTGGGTAATGATTTCATACCCAATTTACCCAATATGCATATCAGTAATGACGCGTTGCCGGTGCTATATAAGACTTATATGACGGTGCTTCCTAAACTAGATGGTAAGTTGCTATATATATATATTTCATCTATCCATTAATATAATAATTTTATGTTTCGTTTGTTGGGTAGGTATGAGAATAGGTCGTAAAATATCCTTTTATCTGATATCTTAAGTAACCTTTAGCTGCCTTAAAAACTGTGTTAATGTAAAGCAGACAAACAACCTCAAATGTGAACACAAAATTGAAAAGGGCGTGTTTTTGATATTGAAATTGAAAATGGCGCATGAAATTGAAAAATGCACATAGTAAAGTTATAATGCATTTTTTTTGTCATAACGCTCATCATTCACATTTGTTCGCCTGCTTTTTGGGGTCACATTCTCTATTTGATGTAAATGTTTACTCCATGGTCATCCTCTACTGTCATTACCATCCACATTGACTTAATGTGTCTCTGCCGAAATAACTTCTGGCGTAAAAATAGTAAAATCAAGTGGATCAGGCTGGTTATAGGTCCATTTCTGGGCAGAGATCAGGCCAAAAGGTCTAACTAATTCCTCGGCTTACCTTGTGGTATCCAATCCACACAGCCATCCAGATTCTAGCAATTACTCAAGAACCATTGCCCCAAAGTCCTTGGTTTTTACAATGGGGTGCTTTCAACTCAACTTCCACGCTGTTATAGCCGTGAGTATTTGTGCATTATTTTTGTATTGACACTTCATGGTTTACGCTTTTGCAGGCTATATAAATGAAGCGGGTGAATTAAACTTAGCCCGTTTCGAAGTGTTTATGGAAGAGCTAGCGAAGTTAGATAAAGAGAAGTTCCAAGATACTTATGCAGATCTAAAATACTTTGAAGGAAAGACCGGTCGAAGACCGAATATGAATGAACGAAGAGTGGTGAGTTGTTTGCTAGTTTTAACTTATTTAAGATAATACTGGCTTAATTTTGATTGCTTCGTTTCGATTAGTAGAATTTCCATTCCAAATATCATATAGAGATCGTTTTTGAAGGAGAAGAACGAAACTTAGTATATCGTTTTTGAGGCTTCTTCATCTTATCTTATCCTTTATTTTGTGTATCATACAATGATCTCTGAGATAGCTGTTAAATTGAAGGATTTAGTGTTAAGATGTCATTTTCAGTGATGAGTTTGGTAGATCCAAACGAAAATTCTTACTTCGGACGCCTGCTTTAAAAATTTGGTAAAATGCGAACAACTAACAAGTAGTATATTTTCAGTACAAACCTGACAATGATGAGACTTTCAATGTGAACATCGAGGATATCAAAGCAAATAAACCTGATGATGAACTGCAAGCACTTATTAATGCTACGCAAGAAATTGTAAGTCAAAAATTTTCATATTATTGATAAAAATAGATGTAATAAAAAAAACATAACTTGCTAGGACTAATATTATAGAAAAAACATCCCTTGTTTAGGATACCACAATTTTATGGCTTCCTTAGAGTATCCTACGAGGCCAGCAGCTAAGGTAATTGCTGAGAAATGTGGTGATAACCCAATGAATTTCTTTGTCACCCATTAGCTCACTTCTGCTAAAATGAATTGTCTTATTGATAATTCCTGAATCTCTGGCTCTACTTTATATATTGACTTGTACCTTCATCACTCATCCAATGCATGTCCACTGCTGGATATAGGCCTCCACAAAGATACCAACAACGACCGGTCCTACACTACACTTATCCAACAAACATAAACCAATTCAAATTACACTATTTCATACTTAAATTTTATTTTGCAGTTCCTAGAAGAAGACGATAACGATGAAGAATATGAAGATATAGACACTAGTGATGGTACGTTTTTCTTCTATTTATTCAAGTGTGTATTAACAAACATGATAACTATTAAATTTACATGGCTGAGATTATATTTAGTCTGGTGATAGTTCAAACAAACCAAATAAGAGTTTTTTTTATCTATCTAAACAAACAATATTTTTTTTTCCTAATAATATATAGTTTTGTTATACGCCAGCTTATGTATTTATGTACTTTATGTCATGTTAATTAAGATATGTAAATGCAATAAATAATTTGAATTTTTGTAGATGCTATAGTCAGTAATATTTTTCCAGATGAGGCTACCTTCAACATGGAATTCGTATTACACAAGAAAGATTATTACATGAATAAGTTAGATTACCCCAAAGTCACACCGTAAGTTATACTCACACAATTATATCCATTACCATATTAATATAGAAGATGCCAAATTGTGCACTGTGAGGGACATTACAATATAATATAAGCTTAAGCCTAATAAATGTAGTAGAATTTTGATTGAAACAATAACGAGACGAATGAGTCACAGTGGTCTAATAAACATTTCATTTTTTTGACTTAGATGGAAAGCGGTAGAGTAACGATTTTCTAAGCCGATACTAGGTATAACAGCATTAAGATGGTAAAGTAGCTGTGTAGTTTTGCCTTTAAATAATTCTTATCCATTACTTGCCGCGGGTGCATAAGAGGCAACTGGGGTATTGGGGCTATTTAAGTGATTCTTACATTAAAAACCATTTTTACAATATTTCCTATTTCAACTTCCAAGAGTGGCTGAGAAACATCTAATTCTGAAGCTGCCTACCCTTTCTTGGTTTTAAAGCTGAGATTAATTAAATGAATGTATCTATTACAGTGAAGTCCTAGCCTCCCAAGCAGAATGCTACGTACGAGCAATTCAATGGAACCTCTATTACTACTACAAGGGGTGTCCATCTTGGTGTTGGTACTACCCTCATCACTATGCGCCCTACATATCAGATATACGGGATTTCAAGCATTTGGACCTCCGGTTTGAGCTTGGGGAGCCCTTTAAGCCATTTGAACAGGTAGGTCTTACAACATGAAAGATCTCCATTGTTGGATATAATATAGGTACTCTCCTGCTCTTATTGGTTTACCGCGATTTATACTAAGTCGTCAGTTCAGCTTATGGAGAGCCTATCCTACCCAAACATCGATTCAACATTATATATATTTAAAGAATAGAAAATAAGAGATTTAAGTAACAAGTTATTTTATTAATCCCTGCTTCGTTATGTTAACCTGTGAATGACTTTTTATGTTCTTAAAAGCTGGTTGCGCAGTCGATTTTTTTCAATGTTTTATGTAAATGTACCAAAAATCAAACCGCAGCGATTAAGAAAATATGTTTGACCTTGTATGCTTTGACTTTTTTTTTTGGCAATTCTTTATATTATAGTTTTTGTAACGAACATAGCTAATATGTATAAGCACATAGAAATAAAAAAAAACATGCTGAATATATGGACAAAGCCCGTTGTTGTGCCAGTACTAATAACGTGATCTTTTCTCCCCAGTTATTAGCCGTCCTGCCAGCCGCAAGTAAACACTTACTGCCAACTCCATTCCACGAATTGATGACTGAAGAAAACTCCCCAATAGTCACGTATTACCCGATCAACTTCGAAACTGATCTCAACGGGAAGAAGAACGACTGGGAGGCTGTGGTTCTTATACCGTTTATTGATGAGGTTGGTTTGGGTTCATTATTGAGTTATTCATGCTCTAATTTGTCTGAAAATATGATTTTATATTCATTACTTTTTATAGTAATTTGCTTTATTAGACTCGTAAATAGTTACTAATACTAGAAATAAGGCTTATATAAATTTGTTAAATTGTAATAGATGAGATATATAATAACTTTAAAGTAAGGGATTTACAAAAATTTACGGAATGTTAAGAATTATTAACATCTTTAACTTAAAGCTTTAAAGCGGTGGAATTAGTAACATAATGTCATTTGTCCCTTCTGAGTACCAAATTTTATTTATTTTTGTACCATCGGAAAATCTGATTAAAATTACATATGAAGCCAGTTATTTTGATTAACTTACTATTTATTTATTTATTTATTTCGTTTGGAAGATTTACAGCTTTATATCCATTTAAAAAAACCAAAATTATTACAAAAAGCCATTTGAAAAATCTTCACATATACATATCTATATCATGAATATAAAAAAGGTCCTAGACTCTACAAATAATAATAACATAGGTGAAATATATTAATGTAAGTTATTTTCAGTTGCTAATATGTAATATGCCAAAAAAATAAATAAACATAACTAAGACTAAATTTAAAACTTACGCCAATATACAGCCACATACAAAAAATAAAAGAAAAAAATACGATAATATAAAAAAGATAAAAATGTATATTTTGAATAAGAAAAAAAATACGAATGCAACGAAACAACGAAACTATTCACATCTTCACTGAATCAAAGAATTGTTGGGCTAACCTAGTTCTGATAGATCTCACGCTATCGCTAAACAAATCAACGTCATTCATATTTATAAGCCTGGAAGCTCTTATCATGAAGCTATTTTTCCTATAGTTGGAATTAAAACGCTCAATCACCAATGGTAAATGCCTTCTTTGTTGCCTGTTCGGTACATTTATATTAATTTTGGATAACAATTCCGGACAGTCAACAGCGCCATTGAATACTTTCAAGTAAAAACTCATGTCCGCTATGTCGCGTCTAAGTGCTAACGGTAAAATATGGTATCTCTTACATCGCGCTTCATAAGATGGAGACTTGACATGAGCTCTATAATCCAAATACCTGAGGAAACGTTTTTGAATGCTTTCTATACGGTCTTTATATATATCGTACTGCGGGTTCCAAACCTCCGATGCATACTCTAAAATAGGCCTTACGTAAGAGCAGTAAAGTATTTTAATTGTTTTTATTTTCTTGAATATTGCTGTGCTTCTCATGATAAAGCCTAGAGCTTTGTACGCTTTCTTGACTATATAATCCACATGCTTATCATATAAGAGTTTATAATCATGAAACACTCCTAAGTCCTTAACCTCATTAACTTTTTTAATAGATAAACCTTTTAAATAGTAATTACTTAGAATCAACTTATTTTTACGACTAAATGACATATAGAAACATTTACTGATATTCAGATCTAGCTTATTTACTTCACAGTAATCAACAAAGCAATTTAAATCGGTCTGAAGATCTGATACATCAGTATCTGTACCAATCGCTTTTATTATCTTCATATCATCAGCATATAATATAATTTTAGAGTTTTTAAAACAATTCATAATATCTAATATAAATAGAATAAATAGCAAAGGCCCCAGCAGGGATCCCTGTGGTACACCTGATGGTACTGGTAGCCAAGGTGAAACATAACCACACAAAGCAACGGCTTGAGACCGATTTGATATATAAGATAAGAACCATCTTAGTAGATCACCGTGAATGCCGGCAATTTCAAGTTTGTTTACTAGAATGCGATGATCAATGCGATCAAAACATTTTCTGTAATCGGTGCTTATACAATCTACCTGAAACCCCCTATCCATTCCACTAGTTATTATCTCATTTGACAGAACCAAATTAGATACTGTGGAACGGCGTTTTAGAAAGCCATGTTGGTCTTCAGTAAATGATGATTTAAGTGCTGCATAAACCTGGTCATATACAATACGTTCAAAGACTTTAGCAAATAGGCAAAGTTTTGAAATGGGCCTGTAATTATCAATTTTGTTGGTAGCCCCAGCTTTATTAACCGGAGTAACAAACGCTGATTTCCATAAAATTGGAAAATTACCCTCTGCCAAAGATCTCTTAAATAATAAGGATAAGGGAATACTTATCTCTTCGGAACAATTCACAATATAAACAGGATGTATTGTATCTGGCCCTCCTGACTTGTTAAGATCCAAGATTTTTAAATGTTTCTTTACAACAGACTGATCCACATTTATAGAAGAGATAACCGATGTTGTAAGTGAGTTCAAGTTAGATTCGTGGTTCATGTTAGAATTATTCGATCGCTGTAAGAATGTAGAATGAAAATAAATACATACATATACTCACGGCTATAAATCCCTAGAAGGGGTAGCCAGAGCTAAGGAAAAATAATTTCCTCAGCCACTTTTGGAAGATTAATGGTAAGAAAGTGGAACAAGTGAAAGAGTTTGTATATTTGGGAAGTTTGTTTACTAGGGATGGAAAGTGTGATGAAGATATCGAGAGAAGAGTGAAAAAGGGTAATGCGGTAAATGGAGCACTGGATAGTCTAATGTCTAGTCAGTCGGTGTCTGCAAAGGCCCGAATGGCTGTGCATGATGCTGTCCTCGTTCCTACGCTTATGTATGGCAGTGAATGTTGGGTGTGGCAGAAGAAGCATGAAAGTAGAGTGAATGCAGTAGAAATGAGATCCCTCAGAAAAGTGTGTAATGTAAGGTTATGTGATCGTGTGAGGAATGATGTGATTCGTGAAAGGTGTGGTGTAAAAGATGATATTGTAAGAAAGATAGAAAAAGGAATGTTGAGATGGTTTGGGCACATAGAGAGGATGGATGACAGTAAATTGGTGAAAGAGATATATAGAGCCAATGTGGAAGGTAATGTTAGTAGAGGACGACCTCGGAGGACACATTTGGATCAAATAGAACATGTGCTCAAAAAGGCAGGAGTCCGCAGTATGAAGAATAAAAGAGCATGTATGAAAAGATTGATGGATGTAAACGAAGCCAGAGAGGTTTGCCAGGATCGTACAAAGTGGCGATCGATAGTCTCTGCCTACCCCAATGGGAACTAACGGCGTGAGAATATGTATGTATGTATGTATGTACTTTTGGAAGTTGAGGGGGGAAAAGATGGTCAATTAAAGGTTGTTGGGGATGGGTCTCCAACCGCATCGCCCAAAAATCCCTTTAAAAGGCCCAACACCGTTAGTCGCCTCTTACGTACACCCACCGGAAGAAATGGGGTAGTTCTATTCTAAGCCAACACTACACAGCAAATATACACTACATAGCTATTATAAATTACTCACACCTTTGTCTTAATTAAATTAAGGACACATTCGTATACACAAACTAAATCATTATTATTAATTCGGCAGAAAAACTTGCTAGCCGCCATGGAGCCATGCTATCGAAGACTGACTGACGAGGAAAGAAAACGAAACACACATGGACCCATGTTGATGTACGATTGGACAAAGGATAGTTTAGGTATTATACTACTATGTTTTTGGATAATTTTATCATAGGTCTTTGAGTAGATGGTTGGAGAGGAAAGTAATTGCCATACATTATACATTTTGCTTTCTTAAGTCCTAAGCATCCGTTTTTTCTATTCTGTTTACTCTCTCTGTATTTCATGCTTCTATCTTCTGTGTATTTATTTATTTAAGTACATATCATAAGATTTTACTATGAAACAGAATATGTGAACTGAAAATACGAGGGCGGGTCAATAAGTCCGTGACTTTTGGAATAAAACACAGATTTTTTGATAAAAAAATATTTTATTTTTCAACGTAGTCTCCCTTGAGCTCTATACACTTTGTTCTACGCTTCTCCAATTTTTTTATCCCTTCAAAAAAAAATGATTTGTCGAGGTCCTCAAAATTGGCCTTTGTTTGCGAGATGACTTCATCATTGGAGTCAAATCTTTTTCCACCTAGCCATTTCTTCAGGTTTGGGAACAAATAGTTGTCGCTCGGAGCCAAATCTGGAGAATAGGGCGGATGAGGGAGCAATTCGTAGCCCAATTCATGGATTTTTGCCATGGCAACTGCACATGTGTGCACCCTTGCATTGTCTTGGTGGAAAAGAACTTTTCTTGGCCAAATGAGGTCGGTTTTTATTCAAATCGTCATTGAATCGGTCGAATAAGTTGGCATAATATTCCCCATTGATTGTTCTTCCCTTTTGTAGGTAGTCAATGTGGATTATCTCGCGTGCATCCCAAAAAACAGTCGCCATAACTTTATTGGCTGACAAACCCACCTTGGCCTTCTTTGGCGCCGATTCACCCTTAGAAACCTACTGTTTTGACTGTTGTTTGGTCTCTGGTGTGTTGTGATGGATCCATGTTTCGTCCACGGTTACAAAACGGCGCAAAAACTCCTCCACATTGCGATTAAACAACGCCAAACCTACCTGTGAAGTTGTTACACGATTGCGTTTGTGGTCGACTGTGAGCAAACGCGGCACCCATCTTGCGGAAAGCTTTCTCATGCCCAAGTGATCATTCAAAATTGAAACCACTGAGCCATGCGAGATTCCTACGGCTTCCACAATCTCTTGCACTTTCAATTTTCGGTCGGCCAACACCATATCGTGAATTTTTTCGATTGTTTCGGGTGTAGAGACCTCAAATGGGCGTCCAGGACGTTCGGTATATTCAGTGCTTGTACGGCCACAACGAAATTCAGTAAACCACTTTTTTTACCATTAAAATCGATGGTGCAGAGTCCCCATAGTATTTATCAAGCTTAGCCTTGGTCTTGGTAATGGTTTTTTTTCGCAAGAAATAATGCATAATAAGCACACGAAATTCACTTTTTTCCATTTTCTCCTCAAATTTGTGAGTAGTCCGATAAAAGTAGCTGCCAAACATAAACTAACTGACGCAGCAAGTTAAAATTTAGACAGGAGTCAACTGACAGATGCCTGTTCACAGGAGCAGTGTTGCTGTTTCAGTAAAGAGGTCAGAAAGTCACGGACTTATTGACCCACCCTCGTATGTGTCGTTTTCAACTTAATTTAGCATGTCATATTTGTTTTCCATTTTTATTCGTTGTTTATATTTAATATACTGACATCTTCATTTTAAACATCTTGACACATATGCTAACAATTAAATTTTTCATTAATAAATTTGTACAGGTCCCGCTAAGGCCCCAGAATACTTCCCAACCATATCAAACTGCTACGCTATAGAGACCCCAATCTGGAGACAAGATCTTGACGTGCCTCCAGAGTTACTCAAGAAGGGAATGTTGCCTAACGCATTAAGAGATTTGGTGTTCCCCGGATTTCCTACCATGAGGCATTTGAAGTATAAGGTAAGGTTTCAGCTATTCGGTTTTTTGATTGAGAATGTTAACTATGTTGTTGAAAATGCTGAGAAAGTCTTAAGTTTCTTAAAGGTTCAGAAGTTTTAGTATAGCGGCTCTTTCAGGAATTTTATTTTGTAGACCATTTAGTAACTTTGGAAACTAATTAAAAGGTATGGGGTCTTATCCTTAATTAGACTTGCATATTCTTCAATTATATAAATGTCATGACATATACTCACGCCATTAGTTCCCATTGGGGTAGGCAGAGACTATTGATCGCCACTTCGCACGATCCTGACAAACCTCTCTAGCTTCGTTTACATCCATCAATCTTTTCATACATGCTCTTTTATTCTTCATACTTTGGACGCCAGCCTTTTTGAGCACACTCTCAATTTGGTCCAAGTGTGTTCTCCGTGGTCGACCTCTACTAACATTACCATTCACACTAGCTCTATAGATCCCTTTTACCAATTTTCTATCATCCATCCTCTCTATGTGCCCAAACCATCTCAACATTCCTTTTTCTATCTTTCTTACAATATCATCTTTCACACCACACTTTTCACGAATAACACTATTTCTCACTCGGTCACATAATCTAACATTACAAATTTTTCTGAGGGACCTCATCTCTACTGCATTCACTCTGCTCTCATGCTTCTTCTGCCACACCCAACATTCGCTTCCATACATAAGCGTAGGAACAAGAACAGCATCATGCACAGCCATTCAGGCCTTTTCAGACACCGATTGACAGGTCATTAGGCTATTCATTGCTCCATTTACCGCATTGCCCTTTTTCACTCTTCTTTCAATATCTTCATCGCATTTTCCATCCCTTGTAAACAAACTTCACAGATATACAAACTCCTTCACCTGTTCCACATCCTTACCATCAATCGCAATCACGCATTCTGTCACATCTTCCTGTCTCTCAAAAACCATCGTTTTGGTCTTATCCACATTCACCCTCATTCCCTTTCTTACAAAAGACTCACATGCAATATTCATCATCTCTTGCAACTCTTCTGCCGACGATGCAAGTAGCACTTGATCGTCAGCATACAAGAGGCACTTAATGATGAATCCACCCATTCTTAGTCCATAATCACCTTCACGCAACTCTGTCAAACAGTCATCCATGAACAAATTGAAGAGCCACGGAGAAGCTACACATCCCTGTCGGACACCCCTAGAGATTCCGAACCAGTCAGTGTTTTCCCCGTTTACTCTTACACATGCACTAGAATCCTCATAGAGTGATACTAATGCGCGTATAAGTTGACTCCCCAAACCGAACTTGGATAACACCTCCCATAAACACTTTCTTACCACCCTATCATACGCCTTCTCTAAATCAATGAAGGAGCAATACACCTTTTGGTTCTTAGCTAAGAACTTTTCGGTGATGCTCCTTAGAGAGAAGATTTGATCCATACATCCCATTCCTTTCCTAAATCCCGCTTGCACATCCTATATTTTCTCATCAGTTTCATTCATCACTCTTTCAATCAGTACCTTAGCATACAATTTACCAACAATGCTGAGTAAGCTGATGCCACGGTAGTTTTTAGCCTCTTGGTGTGACCCCTTTCCTTTATATAGAGGCACAATCACCGCCTTGCACCAGTCTCGTGGTAACTTTGCCACTCGACCAGCATTTTTGGAAAAGGAAGTACAACCAAGAAGCCACCAACCCTTTACCAGCCCTCAGCATTTCGATAGTAATCCTATCATACCCTGCCGCCTTCCCTAATTTCATACTTTTCATTGCTTTCATTATTTCTTCCATACTAATCTCGCTGTCACTAAATTCACCCATCTCCCCGTTCCAATCAACATTACTGTCGATTGGCGAAGAAATGAATGCATCCTCTTTCTCAAACAGTCCCTCAAAATAATTCTTCCATACCCGTTTCTTGCCACTTTCATCCGTCGCCAATTCACCCAGTTCATCTCTAATTACACTCACTCTCGTGTTTTGGGAAACTCCCTTTTCTTTCCGGATATACTTCCAGAATAACTTTTGGTTATTCCGGAAATTATCAGAAAGTTTCCTTTCACACCACTCTTGCAAATCCCGCTTTTTCTTTAATAAATAAATATAAATGTATTTATATTTATTTGTAACATTCTTAAAGGACAATGGCAAATATTACGTTATTCTCAAAAATATATGTTAAATTGATAATAATCAATTCTGGTATATATAGCGGTGTTATTTATGAAATTAGCTAAGTCCAATTATTAATAAAATATGAAATCTATAAATTTCCAGACAGAAATAAAGAAATGCAAAGTGAAAGTATTCGACCAGCTATCGCGCAACGAAAACATGATAGTACAAATAGTGCGAGATACTGACTATGAGCCGCCCATTCAGAGAATTGCAGAGAAATTTCTCGGCAAGGAAATATGGGTGGGATGGCCACATTTGACTAAGGCTAAGTAAGTAAATATTTTAATTAATATTATCATATAGACATAAATACATATACTCACAGCTGTAAATCCCTAGAAGGGGTAGCCAGAGCTAAGAAATTAGAAATTCCTAAGCCACGTTTGCAAAGTTGCGTGGGGAAAAGATGGTAAAATAAAGGTTGTGGGTGATGGGTCTCCAACCGCATCGCCCAAAAATCCCATAGCCCCAATACCGTTAGTCGCCTCTTCCGTACACCCACCGGAAGAAATGAGGTAGTGCTATTCTAAGCCGACACTACTCAGCAAATCCTTTTTTAGTGATAATGTGTATTATACTTCAAAACAATAAAATAGTTTTTTTTTTAGTTACAGTATAGTCAACTTAAATATAAACACCAGGTGACAATGTCACGTGATGTTCAAAAGTATTAGTACCTCTGCCAACCCCTTTGGGGATACATGGCGTAAACATTTACTTATAATTTATCGGTACTATTCTAATTTTTGGATAATCTTATGGAAAATATATCATCTTCCTTTCCCTTTTACCTTCCAGAAGCATCGCAGGAATATTGATTGCTAGTTTATCCATCTTTGAATATTCATCTTATTAGTGACTGTGTTTTTAATATTGTTTTCATTATCTACAGAGTAATAGAAGTATCAAATGAAAAGCAGCGGTTAGTTTTAAATCAAAACGAGTTTACGAATAACGGTAGTACAGTACCACTTTATACGGTTCGGACCCACGCAGGGAATTCACATCAGCAATGGATATCTGAGAGAGCCACCATTATTGAGCAGTAAGTAATTGAATTTCACTTTTAGAACGTTTCTTTATACAAACATATACTCACAGCTATAAATCCCTAGAAGGGGTAGCCAGAGCTAAGGAATTAGAAATTTCTCAGCCACTTTTGGAAAGTTGTGTGGGGAAAAGATGGTGAAATAAAGGTTGTTGGTGATGGGTCTCCAACCGCATCGCCCAAAATTCCCTTAAAAGCCCCAATACCGTTAGTCACCTCTTACGTACACCCACCGGAAGAAATGGGATAGCGCTATTCTAAGCCTGCACTACACAGCAGCACGTTTTTTTATATACTGAATTATATGTCTTTTCTCTAATGTTTTTTAATTAGAGGTTAATAAATTTATAACAGGTCAACTTATATAAACTTACGGTTGCTATAAAATAATTCTACGTTTTATTGTTTTGGGACTGAAGAATTTCATACTCCACATTTATGTTTATGATATCAGAAAGTATGATCTAATATGTTCTCTTTTTTATTCCAGCAACATGAATCGTTTAGGAATCGAGCTCGGTGAAGTGAAAACTATCATCCATGCTGTTAACTTAAAAGGTATGAATAAACAAATTTTTAGTGATATAGCTTGTAGAAAAAATATTGCTTAATTTCTAGTATCTTTTTTACACTTTTACACTATCATCTTTCATACCTCAACTTTCACGAATCAAGTCATTTCTCGCACGATCACATAACCTAACATCACAAACTTTTCTGAGGGAACTCATCTCTACTGCATTAACTCTACTCTCATGCTTCTTCTGCCACACCCAACATTCGCTTCCATACATTGTTCCTACGAACAAGAACAGCATCATGCACAGAAATCCGGGCCTTTTCAGACACAGATTGACTGGATATTAGACTTTACATTGCTCCATTTACCTCTTTACCCTTTTTAACTCTTCTTTCAATATCTTCATCACATTTTCAATCCTTGGTAAACAAACTTTCTAGATATACAAACTCCTTCGCTTGTTCCACTTTCTTACCATGAATATCAGTAGGTAAAGATTGGGGAGTCTAGATCAATTCACCCGAGCGAAGCGAGGGTGAATTGATCTAGTCCTCCCCAATCTCTCGCTGCTTTTCATCAAAATTATATTTATTTCTGAATTTCTATTTGCAGATCGTTCTAATTTTGCAGATCAATTCAAATCTGTCTAGTCCCTCCAATCTTTAAGTGCCTTTTTTTCCACCAAAAGTATTTGTATTTTATCCGTTGTCTAATTTCACTCAATCTTTATTGAACTTATGCTACTTTTTGTTTTTGTTTCAATCTGTTTCCGCTTTTAGAAATATTCAACATGCTACCTGTTTTGTTATCATTTTAGTAATTATAACATAAACCACCATATCACTAATCTTTTCGTTTAGGTACATTGTGTGTGTGTATCATTGTTTCTGATAGGAACTATCTGGTTATTATTTTGGTTATTATAATTGCAAAAGGAACAAGAAATATAAATAAAATACATTCGTGCTTTAAAATTTATATAATATTTTTTAAAATACACCATTTTCGTAAACATGTTACATTTCGTAACGCACAAGTAGCGGAATGATGAATACAATTATGAATATCATTACTTAACTTAAATTCTTCATACAATCTTAACAAACTAGGACAATTCATCTCTTCTAAATTAATAACATCTTTATAGTCCAATAATATATCTTTAATCCAATTCACTTTTTCAGTACCTTTGCAATAAACAGTTTTATCAAACAAAAAACTAACAACTAGTGTCAGACACTTTTCATAAGTAACAAAGCCTTCGTTCCAATTCATTTGTTTGTTTCTTTCTATCCACCTTATTTGCTTTCTTTCTGTATCTGATAGTCTATAGGATGGAAAAGGTGACTTTACCAAAAATACTTGCATTTGATTATTACATGCGATTGCAATTTCTTTTAAAATAAATTGGTTGTCATCTTTCCTGAATCCTTGCACGTCTACAATGGCTATAGATGTCATGATATTTTTTGCACTATGTTACTTAACGGTCGATACTCTACAAGGCGATCGTTAATAATTAAACAGTAAGCACTAGTATCCTTAGGAATATCGATTAAACTTTCGATTTCCAGTCGTACATCGACAGGGCCCGTTTTTAAATTTTCGTTTTGCCTTGAGCAATCTATTACAAATATTGGAGCTTTTACTTTAAATTCTTGGTAATCAAGCAGCGGGTCCACTGAAATGTTATAAAATGACTGACGAAATTTAGTGTACATGTCATATAATATACTGTACTTGTTTTCATCAAACTTTAGATTAAGTGCATCATAAGGATAGTAATAAGAATTTAAAAACAATTTAATGTTCGTTAAATTACAGTGATCGAAAAAGGTGCTCTCACGCGTCTTATTATTTTTCCGACTAGTTTGTAATCCAAATATAACGTAACGAGGCTTTTCTAATTGTGAAGTTGTTTTTATAGCCCACGAATGTTTTGTAGTTTGAGGCAATAATGGATATTCATACAAATCCCAATTCCTGAATGCAATTTGAACTGCTTTGTCTTTTTCCAAATGTTTTAACAATGTAAGCCTTTGCTGATCTGATACTTTGACATGAGGCATTCGCCACTGTACCTTTTGCAAATTAAGATTTAAAATTTCACCATTATTTAATACTACGCTGTTTAAATTTGTGCTGCTTCTGTTAAGTATAAGTTCATGCTTACAATTTATGATAATTTTTTTATAATCTTCAGCAAAACCTAGTAATTTATTCAATGGTAAAAGAACACAAAATCGACCATCTTGTTCTGGAAATCCATCCACTTTCCACCCCCACATTTCAGCGGCTTTGCTTTCTCCACTGTTCATGGATACTAAAGATTTTAATGTAGTTGTTATTCCAGCATTTTTGATACGATCTATCTCAACACCATTCATTTCATATCTAATATCTTGAAATAAAAACGATATGGCATTATTTGTTAATTTAACATTTTTTTTTATCACTGTACTATCTTTTTCTTTTACTTGCACAAGGAAACTTCCTTCAATATATATTGCACTTGCAGAAGGTAATAGATATATATCTTGCTGATGAATAGGTATGCGAATTTCATCATTTTCGTTAAAACTGTTGTTATACGGATTATATGTATTAACTTCATAACTTTCGATAGAATTATCGAATTGTGGATAATCAGATATCTGAAGGACAGTCATACTTTAAACCCAATTGCTTGAAGAAATACTCTATTACTTTTTGAGATTTTAATGTTTTGTTTTTTATTTCCGTGACTGAACCGTTTGATAACCCGCTTGATAGTGGTATTATTTTTATTTTTACCTTGTATTTTATAAGCACTACCATAATCGTTATATACAATCATCTTAATTTTCGCAAGTGAAGACACAACTGTATATTTTCGTTTATGAAATCAATCAGTTTTCCTTTTACATCCAAAACCCTAACTGTTATTGACGAAATATGTCGTTTTCTTATTGGAAAGTAAATTACGGTTTTCGGAACTTCAATCAATTGATGTCCTGACGGAATATTTAGCACAAACTCATGGATTATATGTGTGGGTTCACCGTTAGTGTATGAGCCCTGTATGAGATCACTTTCTATCTGTATCACAGACACTGGAAGAATGTTTATAGGGTGAGTCGATTCATGCCATTTATAGGGTTCTAAAATCGTTTCTGAAAACCCTAATAATGAACCTATACTATTTTTAACTTTAAAATTAATTGATTTTGTACAAAATAGAGAACACTTAAAAGTATTGTTGTTAGGTTGAATGATTAACTGACAGTCTTTTATTTTAGACTTGAGATATTCTTGTATATCAAATAGATCGTAGGTACCAATAGGAATTTCAACGACTTCATTATCGCCGTAAGAAAATATATTATTGTTTTCATGAATATTAGGAATTGTATTAAAAGTCGAAAAATATAATAAACCACACTCATAATTACTATCTAACATTAAGGGAGGATTAAATTCACATTGAAGTATAGAAGTGTTGCCTGTGATGGTTAATGTTAAAGACATTGTGATGAACTAATCCTTTTTTTCAACTCGTTCCTTATTTATCTATCTAGATTCCCAAAATGAAAATAAGAATTTCAAACATAAATGACCGCATATATACGGATGAGTTTTTTGTTCATTATCGTAATTGTAAAATATATTCGATCCTATATATTTTACTAATTCTTCAGGGGGTTTTAAATTTCCATAACTATCAAAATATTCTACATAGTTGCCACATTTTGCGTAGGCTACCCAATGAGTTCCCGAATTTTGAGATATATAGAGATTGATAATACCACATTCTTTTTTTAATGGTTTTCTAGGTAATTCATCTCTCATAAATACTCCTCTAAAATGCGGAATGTGCTTGCTAAAATTAAGTAAATCAATATTAGTAAGCGCCCTTTTAGGTAGCCTCGAAACTAGTTTTTTCCATTCACATAAATTTTTAAACCATCACTATGTTCTCTAAGACGAAGTCCTTTTCCAATGTACAACTCTTCCATTTTTTGATTATGTCTTTTAAGTTCTTGCAAGCGCTCTTTAGCCGATTTTGTGACATTAATAGCTCTAGCAATGCCGGCTGCACCACCAGCCAAGCCTCCCACAGCAGACAATCCGGCAAATATCAGTCGAGTCGCGTACGTGCGAATAAGATGCCGCTCGCGCGATCACCCGCGAATCCACCCGCACCCGTGGTGAAAAAAGTGAATAATAAAATCGATAAAAAAGATTTAAAGAAAATAACTACTCAGACAGCGCTTAAGTGCAGTGATTGTAATGTGGTGATAAATGAGCTTCTAACATTTATTAACTGCAAGGTGGACACACTACCAGAAACGGCTATACTACAAATTTGTGCAAGTAGTTTCAATGCTGAGGAAATTGAGGATGCCCGCAGTATAGCTATGTCTTTACTTGCACCTCACAAAAAGTATCTTAGACGAAAGGAAGGATCGGAACAAAAGAGTTTACAAGAAATAATTAAGTTAATAAAAGAATATGAACCAGATAGCCTACCTACGTTTGTCGCAAAGGATTTAAAAAGATTACCCCCCGTTACATTTGACCATATCGATGTAACAAGTTTTTTAAAAGATATGGCTTTGCTTAGGAAAGAAATAGCTGAATTAAAAATAAATAGATCAGATCCTACCTTCATTACGGAAGAATCCGAAATTGTAGTGAGTTTGAGAACAGATATTATTGAGATTAAAAAAATGCTAAATGAAGTACAAACTAAGACCATAAGTAGCTCAGCTAATAAATGCATTCTAGATAAAAATGACATATTATCGAAGTGTAACTCGATCAGTGACGAAGCGATTGAGACGCTGCCGTTTGACCGACGCATCTTTCGAGGCGCGTCAGCTGACTGTAGTGAATGCGCCCCCACCTCGCAAGGTTTAGTTGTGTCGCCCGCGCCGTACGCACACTCACAAGCACAACATCTCCCCGCCCGCGACCGCGACTCGCTGTCAACTACTACAAGTACACGTCACATAATAAATACGAACGCAAAACAAGCGCATACAACTACGTACAGAGATGTCTTACAGAATCAGACCACGGAACACACTGATTTCAACCGTATGCAAGTGGTAATAAGTCCGAACTCGGACGTAACTAAAGATGGATTTACTGTAGTACGTAAAAAATCTAAGTATACCTTTAAGAACATGAAAGGGACGGCAGTGAGGTCGAGCAAAATCATGGTAGCGGATTTACCGAGTACATTGTACATTTCGAGATGTAAGAATACGACAACAATCGATGATATTAAAGAACACATAATAGATATGGGTGAAAAATGTATTGACGTGCAGCTTTTGAACCAAAAACAGCAATTAGAGTTTAATTCTTTTAAAGTGTTAGTTTCAAGAGACAGACTGGATAGATTTTTATCTAATGATTTTTGGCCGTTAGGGCTCAAGTATCGATTGTTTCGAGTAAATCCAATAAGAGGACAAAAGCCATCTAAAGATGTAATAAGAACTTAATTAATTTTTGATATGGATTTACAACCTTTGAATATAATATCTTTTAACTGCAAGTCTATAAAAAGATCCAGTTATTATATAAAACAGCTATGTAATGATAACGACATTATTGCATTACAAGAAACGTGGCTTATGCCACATGACGTGGATTTCATACATACTATTCACCCTCTGTTCTCCTGTCACTCTACATCATCGGTTGACACATCCAAGGGTGTTCTCCGTGGAAGACCATATGGGGGTTTGGCAATGATGTGGCGGAAGAGTAAATTTAAAAATGCCGCGATAATCGATTGCAGTAGTGATAGAATTATGGCTGTTCGTTTAGTTGTTGGTCAAAGTTCAATTTTGATTATAAATGTGTATATGCCAACTGATGAACCTGATAACTTGCCTGAATTTACCAGCTGCTTGGGTAGACTTAGCGCGTTGGTCGAGGAAACAGATATACCCGTCGTTTATGTCGTAGGTGATTTTAACGCACATCCTTCAGCAGGGTTCGGAAACGAGTTGCACGAGTTCTGTGCCGAACAAAAGTGGCACATTGTGGACATTGAAATGCTGGGTTTAGACTCTGGAACTTTTACTTATGTAAGTGAAGCGCATGGGAGTCAGAGGTGGCTCGATCACTGCGTGACGACACAAGCAGCACGTACTACGGTGATGAGTGTTAGTGTTTTGATGGATGCTATATGGTCAGATCACTTTCCGATTCGTATTATTTGTAATATTGACGGTTTGCTTGAACACTCAATTTTGGACAATATTAAGTGCAATAAAATTCGTTGGGGAAATAGAGACCTTAAGCAAATTAATAAGTATAGTGAATATTGTGACAAAAAGTTGAAAAATATAAATGAACACTTTACATGTAGTGATTGTGATAATTGTATTGTATGTGATAAACGGACAGAGCATCATAATTTCATTAAAAATCTATATGATAATATTGTGAATATTTTACAAGAAGGAGCTGTCCAATCTTACGTTTCTCACTCAAAGGTTAACAAAGGTAATCGTAAACATGTGACGGGCTGGAACTACCATATAAGAGAAATTCACAAAGAGTATAGGCATCGTTTCAATTGTTGGCTTGCAGTCGGAAGACCGACTTCGGGTATGTATTATGAATCTATGTTATTTGCACGCAAAACGTTTAAAAATAAGTTACGGTGGTGTCAATCCCAGGAAGAACAAATAAAACTTAATATTTTAGCGGAAAATAGAAATTCTAAAAACTTTGGTAAATTTTGGAAAAATGTTAAAAAACTTCAATATAGAAAACTTTTACCTGTTTCAGTTGATGGTCAACAGAACCCAGTTCAAGTTGCTAATGCCTTTGTAAATAAATTTCAAGTTACCCCGGAACCAGTGTCAATAGCACCTAATGCTAGCTCTTTGGTTAATCTTGGTAAATCTGGTCCCAAAGACTCAGTAACACCATACGCGTGCGATGACGTTGCAAAGGTAATTGGTAAAATGAGCAAGGGTAAGTCTCCAGGGTATGATGATCTTAGTCTTGAACACATAATTTACAGTAGCGGTGCACTAATACCTAAGTTGACTAAATTATATAATCTTTGTAGACGATATTCATATTTGCCTCCAAACTTAATGAAAACTATTGTAGTACCGGTACCAAAAAACAGAACGGGTAACCTTGGGGTTTCAAGTAACTATCGTCCCATTTCGCTAGGTACTATTATTGGTAAGATCTTTGAGCGGTTGTTGCAGCCTGAACTTTTAAGTAAGATATGCATTAACGATGCGCAGTTTGGTTTTCGTGACAAACTCTCGACAGACCTGGCAATACTAAGTCTGAAACACACAGTCAACTACTATAAAGAACGAAAGACCTCAGTTTACGCTTGTTTCCTCGACCTAAGACGAGCATTTGATTTGGTAAACTATAACATTCTCTGGCTCAAATTGCTTAAATCAGGTGTAAACAAAAGTATTGTTGAACTTCTGCGATTTTGGTACGAGAACCAAACAAATGCTGTGAAGTGGGGTGACGCGACCTCTAGCGTCTATAGGCTAGAATGCGGCGTACGCCAAGGGGGGCTTACTTCTCCGGATCTGTTCAATCTTTATATCAACGATTTGATAGAGCGACTGGGAAGCACAGGGGTGGGATGTCACGTAGGTGGGGTTTGTATGAATAGCCTCAGTTATGCTGACGATATGGTGCTTCTCAGTCCCTCAATCAAGGGTCTTAGAAAGCTGGTTTCAGTCTGTGAACATTATGCTAATGAACATGGTCTGAAATATAACGTTGAAAAGACAGAAATGTTGATTTTTAGGTATGGGAAAGGTCCGGAGAACGTACCTAAGTTGTTACTTAATGACAGGGAAGTTCAGACAGTAGAGCGGTTCAAATATTTGGGCCATATCCTGACCTTCGATATGAAAGATGACGCGGATATGGAACGTGAAAGGCGGGCGCTCTCGGTTCGGTGCAATATGCTCGCGCGCAGGTTTGGCAAGTGCAGTGACAAGGTAAAATTGACGTTGTTTAATTCTTACTGTTTGTGTTTCTATACTTGTCAGCTCTGGACTAACTACAGTAGAAAGGCGTATAGTAGCATGAGGGTACAATATAATGATGCATATCGTATCCTCATGAGACTGCCTCGATATTGTAGTGCCTCGGGTATGTTTGCTGAGGCGGGAGTGCCTGACTTTTACGCAGTAATGAGGGCTAGAGTTGCTGCATTGTGGGATAGGCTGCGCCGCTCGGAAAATACCATTTTGCAAATGGTTTATAGTGGTTTAAATAGCCCTATCTTTCGTTCTTGGATTGGTACACATTTGAGTGAGAATCGTAGATAGGATTAATGATTTATACTTATACTTATATGCTTTTACACTTTTTTTTTAGATATATATATGTTTTTCTGACTTGTACCCTTTACATACATATTTAAGATGAGCCTATTATTTTTTGGTGACAAAAATGATTGTACACATATTATAAATGACGATAAGATTAAACATATGTAATGATGTTATGTCATATCTGTAATTTTCTAATATGGGATAAATTCCTGAAAATAAATGATTTTTATTTATTTTATTATTTATAAATATTGGTATCAAGGGTAGAAACCCTCCAACTTTTGGAACAGGTATTACTCGTGGAACATTTACAGGTGTGTTTGAATCTGAGGTCAATTCGTTTGCAATAGCAACAGCTAAGTCTATGGCTGCCTTTTTACAAGTAGGCTTGAATTTCTTAATATGTTTCTTTGTAAGAGAAACAATGTTTTTAAATGTTTTCTTGATTCCAGTACCAGTTTTAACTTCTTTTTTGTATGATGCATTCTCACGTTTTCTAATTTTATTAATTTTTGTTTTTTTTAGTGTCTTCCTTAGCATTTTTATTTATCTTTTAATATAAAGGGAATAATTACTACTCTTTCTTCCAAGTCTCGAACATAAATGAGATGAAATAGATCGTTATTTACTTATAAAACTCTTGATTTATGTATCCAACTGTTTTCTTCAGCAGGTAAACCCAACCATTTTACTAGTAATTTGTCACCTTTCTTTTTTATTACATTTTCAATGAGATAAACGTTTGGATATAAAGTTTTTTGTAATTCTTGAGGATAAAATGAACCCAAAATGGGTCGATGTCGTGCATCTTTTAAAAGATATGTATACGGATTCGTATTCTGTACTTTACTAATCCTAAATATTTCAGTCGACCAATTCGGAGTGAATCCTTTTTCAAATGTTCCTTTATATTTACTAATACGGACATTGTCTCCTACGTTAAGTTTTGATATACCTTGTTTTGATCTTTCATTTGATTCTAATTTCCTATATCTATCTAATACAGTTTTCTTAACATTGATATTAACTTGACTTGGTTTGAGCGCGATTGTTCTATGAACAGTATTATTGTATGATTTTATTAATTTAGAAAGAACATTATTGCACCATAAATAACTACCTTGTAAACTAAACTGCTTGTACATTTTACCTTTAATGGTCCTTATAAATCTTTCTACAATGGATGCCTTTTTGGTAGAATATGTAGAATAATGATTTATTTTATATTGATGTAGTAACTGTTTCAATTTCTTGTTGTAAAATTCAGTTCCTAAATCTGTTTGCAAATTTTATGGAATGCGACCTTTGTTTAACAAATTTTGAAACGCAAGTGTTATACATTCCATACTCTTTTGTTTTAAGGGGTAAGCCCAAGCGTACTTAGAAAAGGTGTCAATTACTGCTAAAATATATTTGTAGCCAGAATTTTTATTAGAAAAAGACTGCATATCTATAAGATCAGCTTGCCATAGATCATCTATGTCCTTCATTACAACGTGTCTTCGAGGAAAGTTTTTTCTTGCTTGTTTATGAATTTCGTTAACCACACTTTCTTTGCTCATTTTTTCTTTATTTTCGCGGAATTCGCATCTAAGTGTTGTTGAACGCTATATATATCCCTTGTTAATTCTTTTGTAGCCTGTGTAAAGTTTTTACTTATTGTCTTGAGTTGAGAAGATAATGTGTCAAAAATTGTGTCAACGTAATGTTTAGTTGCACAGTCTTGAGAATCGATTGGTGCTCCGATGTTTTTAATAATTTTATTTTTAGCATCTAAGCTGCAATCTTCTGTTAAATCAATACAGCGCTCATGATACACAGCTTCAATATTTTTTTGTTTTTTAAAAATATGATGCCCAAACTTGTCAACGTTCATGATTGACTTTCTCTAATTGACTAGTTGAGGAATCATGCTGCAAGCTTTATTTATTCCTTAATAATGCCTGCTTCCTTTAATTCTTCTATAATAGAGATTATTTCATTATCATGGTTTGTATTGCCAGCATTTTTTGAAGCTAACAAGACTTTTAATCTATCAATTAGTTCGTTGGGATCATCCCAGTATATAAAATCCGTATTCGGTCTATATTTTTTCAAAATCTGTAAATTACCTCCTTCCTTACATTTATCAAATTCAGAAAAAAGAGGTTTTATGATACTCAGATATTTCAAGCCAGCGTTTCCTAGTATTTGTCCTGAAGATGTAAATCCCCTTTTATGTGCATGTGTATGAACCAAAATATCTTTATACACAAGTTTATCTTTTTCAGCAATTAAACTTTCGTCGGGCCTATTTTCAAATAATAGTTGTTTCAGTCCTGGTGTCACTTCATAGCTTTTCTTATTTATGCTGAGAATTGTATAATTATTAGAAGGATTTGATCCATATGATTTTAACGTCACCGGGGTATTTCCGATCATTAAATTGTTTCCTTCTGTTCTGACGCCGTATGTAACATTGTAGTTTTTAACCATATTTCGAGGAGAATTGCTAGACATTTCATTTGTCATGTTACTCTTCAACTTGATTTGTGAGGTAAAGTCTGGCGATATTATAGGAGTTGCCATATTTTCTTTATCTAGCGTATTATAAGAATAAGGCGAGTCTGCAATTGCTTTATGAGTTTCTAATTTGACTGACGATTTGCTATCTAGTATGTCGTTTTCATTAAACTGATCTTCATTATCCGAATTGTTTTCGCTAACGCTTGTAATATTTTCATCAATATGATCAGTAAGTTTAGAAATCTTAGAATTTTCTTTGTTTGGAAAGGTATTAAGCGTAATCATAGCTTCTAATAATCCTGTTATTGGTGTCAATCTTTTACACTGCTCAATTTCTAAATTGTGGTCTTCTTGACGCATTTGCTTTAATTTATTTTTAATACTTTGTACTGATTTTGTTAATTGTTTCTTTATATCTGTTTCCATTATTAAACGCCAATTTTAACAAACTACTGCTAATTGATACAGTTTATTTTCGATTGAATTTAGTTCCCATAGTTCAAAGTATTTATATTTTATTCAAATTTCACAAACACATCGAATGTTTTCCGATACCTTCCATTATTTAGTTCACAGTCTTTGTTTATTATTAAACATGAGTATGGATCTTTCCAAATACGAGCAGCTAGTAATTTAAAATCGATCCAACTGAGATCAGAACTTACATGTTCATCGTAAATATGTTTTAAATTTATATCATCCTGTTTAAAAATAATCAATAAATTTGCATTGTCTCGTATAAGTTGTTTAGGTATTTTAGAGTAGGTCTGTGATAAGTAGAAACAGTCTATATTTTTATGACGTCCCATGGAAAAGAAATTGCGTTTGATTTTCGCAAGTCACATCATCGAAAATAATAATTGATCTTTCTAAGGCTTCATTAGGTGATATCACATCTTCTTTATTTTGAAACATAAATAATTTGACATTAGGAATACTTTTAAGAACTTCTTCTAAAAATTTATACTTTGGTTGAAACGTTGTTTTCGAATAAATATAAATGTTTCGAAATTTTAGTCCATTTTCGTTTAGTAAAAGACTAATCATAATATTTGTCTTACCGCAATTTGAGGGGCCGCATATAATACTGCGAATGGAATTAGGTAACAGTATACTGTGTCTACAAGTCTTTACAGAGGGCTCGATTTTAAATGCATCAATTTTTAAGGATACGGGTTGTTTGATTAACTTCATTTTGCTGTATGATGTCTGTAACTTTATAACCATACGTTAAATATGTAAGAATATTCTAAAAAATATACACGTACCTAACTACACACTTACGTCTTTTTGCCTGTTGACTTTAATTATACTAATAAGGAATAATATCTCTGAAATCATTGAAAAAAAAAACATGATATATTAAGTCGGATGTTTACTTGCATTTCTTAAAAGTATATTAAGACAACGAAATAAGGAGCATTTTGTCGAATACCCTAACAGTTCACAGAAGGTATAATATGAAACATCAATGCTCTACACGTCTCATCCTGTCAGTCGCTCTCGAGATTTCAGGGTAATACAAGTTAAGGCACTCACTCTAATCGGTAAGTTTTGTATAATATTTTTTAAAATTTATTTAGTCATAAGTACCCGGTTATTTCATATTTACGAATACGTCTATTTTTCTTTTATAGGCAATGTCGGCTGCAAGTCAAATTACATTAGACAACATCTACGATGTAATACAACCTAATATTGACGTTGAAGACGTGAATAATCCATTTTATCACGCTCAGGACGTCGATGGATGGCTGGAAAGAGTGGAAAAAAGGCGACGAGAATATTTTAAGAAATCACATGTTAATAAACAAGGGAAAACATTAAAAAAGAAACCTGCTACTAAATCTTCATTTATTGTGAAAAATAATCAATCGAAGGGGCGATATATAATTAAAATAGATATAAAAGCAGTTTGTGAAAGTGAAAAAGAACAAAATGTGAGTGCCCAATATCTTGTGACTGACTTATATGATGATGTGATGGACAGTACAAAAAATATTATCAACAAAATATCTAAAAAAATATCAGCTGATTTAGATTTATAGTAGTATAATGAAGCATGTTTTAATTAATCAATTTTATTGTAAAATTGTGATATTGAGTATGTACTTATCTTTAGGTTTAAAGAAAAAATAAAACACCTAAGTTTAATTTATTTCATTCTTTTTTATTTGTTTCTTATATTCCCTACCATTTCAACCTGATTTCATTATTGGAACATTTTATTATCTAAAAGATCTTGGATGAATAAAATAATTATAAATAAATAAGAACGTAAAAATTAAAACCAGAAATAATGTTGTATTTTAGGCATTTTATTAATATTAAATAAAAGATAAACAGTAATTTCTAATAAAAAAATAAAGTAGTTACAAAATAGATGAAGAAATACAGTAAATGGATAAAATAGGTTAATCTAAGCAAACTACTTTCAAAAAGTCATAATATTGTGGTGAAATGGCCCCAAGGCAATGTTTCAAAAGTATTTTTAACTTGCTGCCTTTTGTTGTCCGTGCTATCAAGAACTAATTTATTTATTCTGTGTGTATATATATTATGACTCTTTGACCGTATTACAAACATATCATCTCTAAGACTTTCATTACAAAATAGCGCTCTCTTATAATTGTTTATATTTATTCGTTTAGTAATACACTTTTTAACTCCTTTAGCTTTTTTGATAGAAGTATTAATGGAGTCTATACAATATAGCTTGGATCGCAATCCAACAAACTCAGAAATTACCTCTCCACCCATTTCGTCCTTAAAACAGCCAGGTATTTTCATATTTTTTTTAGGCATGCTATAGATATTATCATCTTTAAAATTACTTGTATCAAAGTATTTGATGTGGCTTTTCATGTCTTCATAGAAATCATTAGTTCTTATGTAATAAAGCAAACTATCAGTGTCTGTGTAACACAACTGTATACGTTCACCGTATATTTTTTTCATTACGGTATAGTGAAAATAATAGAGGTGAGCCTTAGATAATTCCAAAATTGAGAATCCTATGTAAATAGGACGATCCAAAACCACATTTGACTTATTTAATTGAATCGCTACTAAGTTTTCTGAAAATATTGTTAAACTATTGAATTGTGGAGCACTTATGTATTTTTCAGCACCACACATTTTATTCGTAGTGTTAAATAAATCAGTCCATATATTGACGAGCTTAACATCCACTTGCTTTCTTTTGTTTTCTATTGTTTTTCCAAAAATAGAATTATTCTGTTTCTTAAAAAAGTCTTTTTCGAATTCCGATTTAGCGTTCTGTCTAAGACGAGTGTTTAGAGTAATATAGGGCTCTAAAAAGTTGCTTTGTTTAAAAGAAAGAACTCTATGAATCTTGAGAAGAGTTAACCCATTATTTAAACATTCTAGTAAATGAACATAATGAATAACAAATCGATATTTATTGTATAGATTCGCAATAAGCTTTGGAGTTTTACCTTTAACTTGAGAAAATTTTTCGGCAGCAAATGGTAAATCACGATGAGCATCATGAATACTCTCAGGATAATGCAAGTCGACTTCAAGAATATAACCAAGATTCCCATTGATCTTTACTTTTTTAATATCAAACTCGGATACCTCATCTGCTGTTAAAAATTTAAAATCACTTACGGGAAGTTTTTGCATCATTGCAAATCCGTATAAATTAACACAATCAAGATATATTAGAAACGAACTTGGTTCTAGCTCATTATAAAGAGGTAAATACTTATTGTTAGCCCGAGCATACCTTAATGCGCATTGAGAAAGGCCCCCTCTTATTCCACTTTCAATCATTTGATACATATCTACATTAGATATCAAATCTAATTCAATTTTGGTATAAAAAAGCATAGCATCCCAACTTAATGATGGTGAAGAAACGTAATAACATGGATCTAAATTATAATAATACAGACTCATTTCTCTAAATTTCTCAAAAATGTCAGTCAGTATTAGGACATCACATTTCAAATATAAATCAGTATATTCTCCCAAATTCCGAATACTGAAAAGTTTCCCACACTTTTAATGCATGTTGGTAATCTTCTGATGATATATTTGTTGAGGTGAGTCTATTATAAAAGCACGACCGATCGGGTAACTGAGTTTCATAATATTTCTCCCAATTATCTACATAATCATAGCAATAGATACCTTTTTTACAAACTAAATTAAAAAAAACATCGTCCGGGTAAAATTTTCGCAAATTCTTGAAGTCATTAGGGCATAAAGTTTTAGCTAACTGATCTAAACCAGAACTTAAAAAGTTAAACGAGTCAATTAATTTTAATTGCCCGAATTTCTTTCTATCAATAGGCACAAATTTCGTGAAAGATATGTACTTTTCTTTAGAATGCGGTATTAAATTAATTCCGCCGAAAGTTTCAGATAGCTCTTTAATAAATAAATGACAATCGTAACCAGATAAGTTATGAAATATTATTGGAATAAAACTGCATTGCTTAGCGCTGAGATTGCAGTAACTATGGGCTGGACCTCTGTACTTGCCAGTGAAATGATCATGGTCTTTTACAATAATGTCTTCACTATTGAACTTAGTTTTGCAAATATGACAAGTATCAGCGTTATTGTGCAGTATTTCTTCATCTGCAGAAAGAGCATCCATGATTCTTGATACCTCTAATAATTGATACAAACGCTTTATATCATTCGTAATTGATTCAACAAATCTTTTCGCACAATTTGGTCCACGATAAGAAATATAATCATTAAGTTCTGGTCTCGATTTACAACATATGTAATAAGCAAAGGCTGAAGCTTCATGTATTTGCACATTTTCACCGTTATTAGTTTTATTTTTATCTGAATATTCTCGTAATAAACTTTCAAAATCACCATAAATGACAATAGGAATTTTTTGAGTTCTTTCATAATGAGAAAATTGTAGTTTAGTATTTTCATCGGGAAGTATTGTGCGTATTCTTGAGCAACCATGATCGAACAATTTTTCCTCGCTACTAAAATAAGTAAAACATTCATCACACAAGTATATTTTACATTTGTGTTGAGTCAACTGGTCGCGAACAAGTCTTTCAAAATCTTTTATTAAACAGAAATGATTTTGAACACCATTGCTAAAATATAACAAATTAACATGATTGAGTTTACGTCGTGGGGTTTTATATAAGGGACCCATTATTTGTTCACCGTTTTCTACACCGTAAACATTAACACTAATGTGAGAATTATTTTTCTCAAATAATTTTATACTCTGAACACTGGGAGGAAAATCCATACCAGATATATCATATAGATTCGAATAATGCGGATATGAAGTCGTTTGATTGGGGTTGTCTTTCGTTGGAAAAATGTGAGCTGTTATACACCACAAAAAACAACGATCGTCATTATTCTTTATATTCAAACACGCTTTTTTACTAGATATTTTCATCGGTAAAGCAATGTACGAACCAGCTCGTAAAGGATTATATTTATTGATGTTTATTTCTAAATGGTGCACGGAATCTAAAGTCCACCCTGATTCTGACTGTTCAAATTCAGAACTTTTCGTTAGAAGTATTTCAGTAAACTGCGCGTATAAAGAAACAATATCAGTACTTTGAAAAACTGCTTCATACTTGCTATTAAAAGATTTCAAAGACTTTTCATTATTCTTAGGTAAATAATATGATGCGAAGAGTTCTAAGTTCACTTTAATTGTTTTATGTTCCATAAGATTTAATTTTATAATTTCACAAACTGTGTTAGCAAACTGTGATAGAAAATATTCAGGAGTATTTGTTGCTGCTGAAATGTGGTTAACCTTGTAACTAGCAATCCTGCCTTGAAAAGCTGTTGCTATTAATTGAACATTCTCAAATTTAGAACGAAGTAAGCAATTGGACTTATGAATATTAGATTTTTTGTGTGATGAAAGTTTGGGCACAAAAAAGTTGCAATCTTTACAAAAAAACATTATTCTATTTTAAAAATTATTACCTACCTATGTCAATTTTATTGCTTGTGATAAATATATAGTAACGTTAAGCAGTACGAGATTTATGAAATATTGCTTATTCAAATTATGAAATAGAAGGAAGTAAATATAATTGAAATAATTAACCAAATTAAATTGTATCAGATTATATTATATTGATTAACTAGTGGATCGTCCCAGCTTCGCACGGGTAGCGTTGTTTTTTTAAATATCTGAGGTTTCTTTCTTCAGTCACTGCTCAAGCATTGTGAAATTCAGCGCAATGTTTTCAATTTATTAAATTTATAGCAAACCTTAAACAGTGTAGTTTGGTGATTTTAAATGCGCTTTGATGAACGGTTCAGTATTTCCGTTTAATAGCAAATTTTGGAATAAAACGCTATGAAGTATTTATAACAATCTAAAAAATAAATCATTACGTGATGTAGGATGCACCTACTGGCGCCATCTAGTATGTTATATGTAAATTAGTAAAGATTTGGTTTTGATCACGGGCGCGATGGCTTATTTTATGGATAATTTCGGTGTTTGTCTACCGATTTCTATGACTTTTTTTTAATTGAATAGGTAATAATGTTACCTTTTTTAAATTTGGGATGAGTGAGAGGTTTACAAACGTAAGAGTAAACAAATATAATCAGAATGATCCGAACTGCTAAGCTATCAGGAATTACACGTGTTATTGTGAGTCAACCGTAAAAGATAGACATAAACTGCTGAGGTTTTTTTTTTAGATAATTTTATGAAGAATATTTCCGTCACACATGATTTCTATGTAAGTTTAACCATTGAGGCTGCACACGCGACGGAAGCTTAAAAATGGAGTAACTTCTCCCGTTTTCCCAAAATTTCCCAAAATTCCCCGTTACTACTCTGCTGGAAAATATACAAAAACCTGCGCAGGTGTATGAAGAATAATTGTACCAAGTTTCGTTAAAATCCGTCGAGTAGTTTTTGTTTCCATAAGGAACATACAAACCGACAGACAGACAGACAGACAGACAGACAGACCGACAGACAGACAGACAGACAAAAATTTTACTGATTGCATTTTTGGCATCAGTATCGATCCCTAATCACCACCTGATGGTTATTTTGAAAATATATTTTATGTACAGAATTGACATCTCTACAGATTTATTATAAGTATAGATAGATAATAATAACTTAAATTACAACTTATAATTAATATATATTATGAATTTCTTAGTAGGTAGTCGAGATTATATATTGATTAATAATTGTTTAAAATACAACTTATAATTAACATATTACGAATTTCTTAGTAGGTCGTCGAGATGTAAAATAAATTGCTGCCCACCATTTGTTAAGAAAATAAAAGAGATTAAAATAATGAAGACAGGATCTAATTATGGAATACGAACTAAAACAGTTATGACTTCAAAACACATTACTTGCGTATAATACAGGTTGGACGTGTTTAAATTCGTCCCTGCCTGCTATGACAGCAGTATTAAGCGCTTTCCAAAAGCGCGTATCGGTGTCGGTTCCGAGTTTCAATGTTAACAATGAATGTTTCCAGCGCTCATTGGCAGCAATTTTTTCTACCTCCCGCGTCTGGTACACTTTTATTTCAACAAAGTACTCTCCTACTTTGACAGGGTCGGATTGAGTCGTGTAGCCGCCTGCGACACGCTGACTCAGCCAACTGCGCAACGGCACCGCACGCACTGGCTCTCGTTTCGGCTCGGGCTGAAAATTATTAATAATCTTATCAGTATTTGTACAGGAAAATCGCGAAAATAATCTTTGATAATAACCTAAAATAAAGGAATTTAATTTATTTGATGTTTTTGTAGTATGATTGAGTAGGGATAATGTTAATTATGCAGCGATTTATTATAATTTAGTTGTTTGTTATATAACTACAACTTCACCTCCTCATTGGTCCTCAAAAAAGAATAAGCAAAGTAGAACTTACCTCCGATCTCTTTTTTGTTTTTACGGGCGGAGCTTCTTCACGTTCGCTTTCGGAACTGGAGCTGAGAAACAGCTCCCGCTCTGGTAACAGTGCAGAAGCGACGGCGACTGCCGGTGATGGCGATGATATTGCTGTCGCTTCGGGCTTCTTGCGGCTGTAGGTGCGTTTCTTTTTGCCCTCCGCCGCACCAGAGTTGGTTTTCTTGGGCTGTGCTGTCAGTGGTGCGAGTGCCGCAATGCCGCTACCGCTAGCTACGTCTTCTTCGGCCCAGAAAGGATTTAATGAACACCTGAAATAAACAAGTTTATTATGAAATTTCATCAAATAAATTACATACATGTACTTGCACTATTAGTTCCCCACCATTGGGGTAGGCAGAGACTATCGATCGCCGAATAAATTACACTTGTCCATAAAATAGAAAAATAACCGATACTCCTTTATTTATGAAATAAAGATGTGAAGCAAGATTGGTATGGAGCAAGTTTCAAAATTCAAATAAAAAATAAAATAAAGTAATACTTACATACTTGTGAAATTTTCTTGTTGCACCACACGTCACAGATAAAACAAAATAGGAGAGCACTACGATCGCTTAGGTGTATAGCGAGCAGAAATGGAGCAATTAAGCCCCCCAATCCAGTATTTATATTCAGCGATTGTAAAGACAACTCCACAATGTAGAAAAAATCAAAATGCATCGATTCAAAACAGAACCGTTTATATAAAAAAGTTCCTTAATTGATCTATGCATAAGGCACATTTTTAAGTTGATCACAATAGAGTGAATGTGTACACGTCTTAGTGTTTCAATATTTACTGCTGATACAGCAAAACAGTTGAGATATGATACATGAATCAAAAAAGGAATCGCTTTGTACTTATGCTGACATATTATTATTTTTGTTGGAAAAGAACTATGATAAAAATAAATTAAGTCATTAATTTTGAATCTAAATTGTCATGTTATATGACCATTGCTTAAGAAAGAATAACAAGAACTATTTCCCTTTATCTAAACTCGTAATTATACTTAAATAAATCTCTCCGTTAACGTATTTATATGTTGTGATATGTAAAATTTTGAGCAAAAAATTAATTATGAATCACTTTTTATAAATCGTTTAAAAAGAGAAAACCGTAGCTAAATCGGTTCAGCCTAACGAAATTTCGAACGAAATTACATACATACTTTTACGTGTAAACGTGCGAATCTTCCATTTTAGTGTAAGTTTATATAACTTAAGTTTACTCTTAAGTCTGACAAATACTATGCTAAATATCGCATCAAAATTTTTGAAATCAGGTAAAGATAGAAACTAATAGAGTCTACTCCAAAAACGAAACCTTTATAATTATTTCGGTCATATGGGTTAACAAATATTTTAACTATACTCCAATAAAAGTATGCTTGTATGTATTCGCATACTATCATTAATTACTATTTACATCCTAAAAAAGTATTTTTTTCTGCATTGTAAGCGCCATCTTATGACGAATCGAATGTAACAATTTCAAACAGGTTAAAGATCACATATTACTTACTATTTATTAATTATTTATTAAGTACCGAAAGGTTTGAATAGATGTCGCAATTAATGATATGTTTTTAGTGTTTCGTAACATTGTTTCATCTTTGTTTCTATCATATTTGTATTTAATCATATGAAGTAAGTTATGATGAAATTAAACGAATTAAAAATCCACTTCAAATTTGATGATATTAATTAAGTCCGATATATTTAGTTATCAGTCTCTAAATGTGTTTTACGCTAGCGCTCACTAGATGGCGCGAATAATAACATAGTCATAGTTACAACAAAAGTTGATTAATTTCATCATGTTAAAATGATATCTCAAAGAAAAATTTATTCATTAAATATTGAAAATGTTAGAATTATTATTTTAAGCTATTATTATCAGGTTATAGATGAAAACATACCAAATTATAGCCAAAACATCTACATCGTGGTATTAACATTTTCTCTTCTATTAGTATATAACACAAATGTGATAAACGTTCTTCAATGCGATGACTCAGAACCCACTAAGATACGAAATTAATATAAAATTATGAGATGCGATGATCTAAACTATGTTACATTATAAAATTATAAAATAAGTGTTGTGAATAGAGATGGGATTTTGCCCGGGCATTTTGGGCGGATTGGATTTATGCCCAATAAATGTCCATAAATGCCGAATAAATGTCCATTACTTGGGCAGAAATCTTATTTAATTTTAATTTTTAAAATATCATTATTGTAAGAGTGTGGTTGATGTTATTAGTTAAAATCATCATAAAATGACCTATTTTATTTAAAGAATGAATAATACTTATAGGGTTCATGATAGGGACCATTAGCATTAAATTTAATGGGTGCAATCCAACCCGTTTTATGAAGTTTTGCAGACAGAAACGCAAACATTTTTAAATGCAAGAATCTTATCATACTTTTTATGATAATTCATTAATTTGTTACAATACAATAGGGAAAAATTGTGATACTGTTTTAAACTTTTAATGTAAACAAACATTCTGGATGGTCATAGTGCAGATTATGATGATTTTCCACTATAAACGTATCTAACCCTATTTACGTTGGGCTCGTATCAAGTACAAATCGCGCGCTCCTATTGGACACTTTATATAATATAAAGTTGAGTATAATTATATAGAGTTGAGACCAAATTGACATTGACATTCCGCCGAATTCAATCTCGCTATTTTGTACCTAGATTTTAAATTCGGTATGCAAAGTTTTACTAAAGTGATGCTGATTACAAAACCATTTCGAGATATTATAGTTCTAAACAATATTTTCTTGAAATTATATCAATTGAAGCTAAGATGACTGTTATTTTATCAAAAAACTGTAACAGTGTTTGACCTTCAATGTTGTTTCAAAGACATATACGGTTTTGCAGTTTATTAATTAAATATCGAAAATCATAGGTTTGTTTAGTATAATATCGTAATAATTTCATTTGACATGACAAATTCGTGATATTTTTTGCAATCAGCAACATTTTTATAAAACATTTCGCTTCATTTGCATGTTGCTACGAGATTTTATCGATCGATGACGTCATTAAGTACAAAAGTTGAACAATCTTTAAAAAATCATAACTTTACAATTACTCATTTTAAATGGAAAATATTCAAAATAGTCTTATGTTTTCGTGTTTACTATCGAATAAAAATATTTAATAAATACCAAAAAAAAACTTTGCATACCGAATTGCGTAGAATTCTGACAGCTGCCATTTTTTGACATTTCAGAGGTTATAAATCTTTTTGACCAGGCTCATTTTTTTAATTTCTATTAAAGTATGAACATCCACGTCAACTCATTTTATTAGTTAGAATATAATATATACATTTTATTATGTTCTACGCTGCAAATGCAAAAGCGCATTCACGGTAAACAGAAAAATTTAAAATATAACAGTTAATAATAAAAAATAATAGCAAATACCGAAAAGAAATGAGCGCATTTGAGTATTCAAAGAAGTCTAATGACATGGCATGACAAGACACACGCATAACGACAGCTAAGAGCGACATTGAATAAATAAAACAGAGCGAGCGATTTGCTTTACGTTTTACATCCATCTACTTACGGCTACAAATCCCTAAAAGGGGTAGCCTGCTCTTCTGAATCTTAAAATTCTTTAGCCACTTGGAAGTTAAGTAGAGAAAGATTGTTATATAAATATTTTTGGTGATGGGTCTCCAACCGCATCGCCCAAAAGTCCCCTTACCTAAAAAGAAATACCCTTAGTCGCCTCTTACGATAACCCATGGGAAGAAATGGGGTAGCGCTATTTTAAACCGGCACTTAGCCGACACAGCAAAAAGGTTTACTAAACCTGGACTAACAAAGAAGGTGCCAGCTAAAAAAATAAATAAGGTAATTAAAATTGAATTGATATCATGTTCGTAATATTGAAATATTATATAATATATAAATATTTTTTACTATTGTATAATTTTACTTAACTTAGGTTATATTTGCATTTGCCTTTAAAAAGGTAAGACACAACTTAACAAAAATCTAGCAGCGGATATACGCTCCCGTCGCTCTGCCAACTGAGCTATAGTATCAACTGAACATGATCACTGGCGCGAAAATTGGTTTTTGCCTGTTTCTTTACTTGTGTCAACGCCATCTACCGCCAAATTGTTACAACCCGGAAATATGCGCCTTTTGCCACGAATAGTTCATGTCCTCTGTCAATATATGACATCAAAATCATTCGTGTCCGCTGTGGTTTTTTTTCCATACATTGATGCTCATTGACCTTTACTAATTAAACACGAACTGTTTTTCAGTTTAAAACCCTAATACCTGAGTATTATTTCATTCCCTTTGAGTATAAAATGTAGCGTGAACGTGAGTATTTACACATTTTAAAATTCTGTTAGCGGAATATACCGTTACTACATTATGTTAATAATCTTGAAAAATAAAAATAAAATATATGTTTTTTTTCGCTTAGTTACTTTATAACATTATTCGTTATACTAAAGTTAATATCTTATAACTACTCTATCGCTTGATATAATTGAATGTGTTTTTTTTTATTGTAAGGGTATATATAATAATCGTTCAAAGTAAAAGTGGGTTAAGATTAAGAATTTAACATAACATAAACGTTCACGCCGTTTATCAGAGCCGGTTGGCAGAGCTACCAATGATGAACATCACGTGACAGCGCCACTTAGTGTCCAAAGTAGGTACCAATGTTTTGCTTAGACAGTGAACTCACGTGATAGGGGGCAGGCCTATTGCCGTTTTGTACGAATACACTGTCATATGGCTAAGTACAACTCGGCCCTGTGGTTTCCTCACGATGTTTTCCCTCACCGTTGACAACCATGATAAATTAACCACACTTATGACATTAGAAAAGACCAATTGGTGTAGCCCCGACCCGGGATTTGAACTCACGACTGTCTGTTTACGGGCGGGCGTTCTACCCATTGGACTATAATGTCGTCGAAGTAAGAATTTAAAGTACTTATATGCCTATATTGGGCATACTGTAACTTTTTTTTCTTCTTATTACTTTATTCTGATGACGCTGATGTATATGTATAAGTTAAATAGAATTAAAATAATGATCCACTTGTAGTTTAATTTTAAAGTAGAGTTTTGTTTTTCCGCCCAGCGATTGGGCATTTATCGGGCGTTAATTCATTTTTGCCCATTTTAACCCAATACGTCCAATCTGCCCAATAAGTTTTTATGCCCTCGACCCATCTCTAGTTGTGAATAATTCTATCAAATAAGTACTCTAAACAAATTTGTTGTGAAAATATATAATATGAACTTTGCAATATCTTCTACATTACGAGATAAATAATATAGTAAAATTTATTAAGAATAATAAAATTCAATTTTATCCCTGCAGTGAGCGCCATCCTAAATCAAATAAAAACTATAGCGCAAGCTGCAGGGATAATCAGGCAGTACGATTTTGCTATTTTCAAATAAAAATGTGAAATTTTACAGAAAAATCAAATGAATACATCTGTAGAATGCGAAATGATAGTTGAAATGAAATAACAGATAAAATACACAAATACATTTGGTTGAAAAGAAGGCACTTAAAGATTAGAGGGACTACATAGATTTGAATTGTTCTGCAAAAAGTTGACCGATCTGCAAATATAAATTCAGAAATAAATATAATTTTGACGAAAAGCAATGAGAGATTGGGGAGGACTAGATCAATTCACCCGAGCGAAGCGAGGGTGAATTGATCTAGACTCCCCAATCTTTACCTACTAATATCAATATTACATTCTGTCATCGTTAGCGTATAACAGTCATTGTTCGGTGTAATATCACCTAACACTGCACTCGTGGATTGTCGGTCATGTTCGGCTCCGCTCGGATTATAATGTATTATTTATTTAGTAATTATGTACAATAAATCAGTGTGTTTACCGTAACCTTTGACTATGAACACTATAGACAGAGTCATAATGCAACGGGAGAGTACCTCTTTTAGATAGCAATATTTTTCCCTGTAATGTTGCGATCACTAGAAAACAATTACCCCAAAATAGTATAATCACCATTCTAAAAGCTACTTTTTAATTTAAAATTGATTACGTCAATTTATTGTTACGTCGTTTTATTTATTGTAAAGGTTTACTGTTTACTATATTATTTCCTGCAATCATATAATTATACATACTTGCTCCTAGTATTATACAATCTTTTTTGTTTAATTTTACCATTTATACTGATGTTTAATACACCGTGAAATCTAAAGCATTTTACTAACTATCAGGGATGAATCTTCCCATGATTACGAATAAATTTTTGTACGGGACTAACTTTGTTACTGGACAAAAAAAAACAGCTGTTCCATAAGTGCAAGTTATGTAAATATCATACGGGTCATCATGGGTATAGTGGGGTCTATGTTTGTATTTTGAAAAATAAAAGACAGCACTATTTTGTACATGAGTTTTATTGCATTATTTACTATTGACCTTTAAACAAAATCAGTTTCGTGTGAAAATTTCGAATTCATTCGTCTATTTCAGTCACATTTTTCAAAAGATGATGTATTCGTACATCTAAGTATTTTATATTTGGTTGATTTCCAATTGCATCTTCCAGTGGCCGCAATCCATTTTTCTCGTAGATTCGGGTCTTTAGGAAAACTGTAATGAATACGAAGAAATTAAATAAATATAACAAATTTATTACTTACTAATTCCGTAGATAACAATTGGAAATCATTCAGCGTCGCTATAGCGCGACGAAATTCATAATATACTCACTCATTAACATCAGTTTACTAATTTGAAAATTTTACCCTAACGACAGGGTAGGATGAAAAACGTGAATTATGGGAACACTGAGATACTGCATATTTTTAGGTTATGCTATTAAAAAATTGCTCAAAATAACTAAAGAAAATGCTAGTAATCTAGTTCAACGTAATTAACATTTGAATCACTTTTTTTCTGATCGCGCAATGTATTTATTATGTATTTATCTGTAGAAAAACATTAAAAAACTCACTCACTTCAGAAAGTCAATCCTTCGATGTGTTTTTCGCTGCGGCTTCCGCAGCCAAGCACGCTACACCCAACCATACCTCACTAAATAATAATTTAACTAATGGAGTCTCTTTTATCACAATAACAATATACAAATGAATAAAATCTTTCTCAAAATCAAAAGAAAACCAAAATCGCTCACAAGTCGACGCTTTGTTTGTCAAGCTTTAAAAGCGTGACATCAACAAAACGGGTTACGCGATAGAGATGACAATAAAGATTTTGTGTCTCTTTTTAACATATGAGAACTTAAATAAGGGCTTCTCTTTTTAAAATGGATGACGTAACATCGCTCTATCTATAGTGTTCATAATCAAAGACCGTAACCGTACTTACTGGTCACATTCACTTATCATTCTCATCAACTTATCATACTTAAATAATAAACAGAATATTTGAGTTTAAGCAGTGTATCATTGAACTATCATTATATCATAAAAAGCCCAAAAATGAATGGTCCTTCGAGCCTGATTATATATATTATATATTTTTTTATTAATGATAAACCCATCTATTCTCAATTATAATTTACTTTCACGCAACTCTGTCAAACAGTCATCCATGAACAAATTTTTCGTTCGATCCCCGCTAAGTAAACATAAATGATTGTTTCTTAGGGTTAACTTGTTCTCTATAATATATATGTAAATAAACTTTAATTCCAGGCTACAAATACCTAGTAGCAGACAACTCCCGCATGGCCATAGAACCGGAGTGGTGTACAGTACCGTGCGGGTACGCGTACCAGAGCATAGTTAGTGACGTGCGCTCTCACACCGTAGAGACGTGCACGCTGAGCACGCCGCAGGAAGCGTATCCGCTCGGCAGCACCGTGTTTCTGTTGACGCATGGAGAATATTATGGATGTCAGGCTAAGGTAATTTGGTATAAGTTAATGAAAAGAGTGATGGTGTATAGTATCGTTCGGGTACGCGTACCAAACCGTAGTTAGTGACGTGCACGCTGAGCACGCCGCAGGAAGCGTATCCAGTCGGCAGCACCGTGTTTCTGTTGACGCATGGAAACTATTATGGGTGTAAAGCTAAGGTAAGTTGGTATTAGTGCCTGAAAAGATTAATGGTGTGTAGTACCGTACGGGTACGCGTACCAAACCGTAGTTAGTGACGTGCGCGCCCACACCGTAGAGATGTGCACGCTGAGCACGCCGCAGGAAGCGAACCCGCTCGGCAGCACCGTGTTTCTGTTGACGCATGGAGACTATTATGGGTGTCAGGCTAAGGTAGATGGTATAAGTTATGTCACTTAACACTTAATATTATATATCAGTAAGATATGTGGGATGTGTGGGCTCAAAATTGTGAGGCCTTTGCCCAGCAGTGAAAAACAAATTAGGCTAACCTATTAATATTATAAATGTGAAAGTAGTCTTTGGATGTTTTTGTGTTTGAGGCGAAAAGGCTCCTCAAGTACATAATGTATATGTATGTATGTATGTATGTCGCAGAATGCTAGATAATGACCCATATTATCATATAGGATACTTTTTATCCCGGAAAAATTTGACCCATAAAATATTCAAGCCTGATTGAACTAAGAATACCGGAAAAAACGCCTAAAATTTTGTCATAAGCAAATTTGACAGTACGGAGTCTGTTGGGTCAGCTAGTAATATCATAAATCAGTAAGATTATATTTCACTTATTTTATAACCATTTCCTCAGAGAACACATGCAATATGTTTATTTAGTGGTGCATCAAGCAATTTCGTTAACACCAATTAAGTTTTGTAACATATCTGAGTTCTTATCACCCATGAGATGTCTTCACATTGACCATATCGTAAATTGTAAATTGAACTATGCCTATTTTTGAATTTACTGTGAGTATTGAACTTAATTTTTGTAATTTTACATAATGTTACTTTATTTTATTTCTACCATCTTGTCCCCTATCAACTTTCAAATGTGGCTGAGGAGTTTCTAGCTCTGAAGCTCTGGCTACCCCTTTTTGGGATTTATGGCCATGAGTATGTATGTATATGTAATATATATACGGTAAAATTATATTATTTTTCTTATCAAGTATTTAATCGTATTTTTTTTTATTCTGAAATTTGGCCATATCCATGCACTGTTTTCCCTACCCTACCCTATTTTCTTAGATCTCAATGAAACAAATAAATGTCTCTGCCTACCCAGGTGATAGACTCATCCGCCATCCGCAGCGGCCGTATAAAGGTGCAGCTAACGAGTACACAAGAACCAGTCATTAATTTGAAAACGCAGAAAAATACCTATATGAACGCCAGTCATGCGGCTGCTATGTGTGGTAAGTCATTTATAATGGTTAAGTCTGTGAATGAATTTGTATTGACTAAAAACTATTTTTTCCGGGAAAAGAATAGGTATTTTGCTTCGCTGCCATTAGGATTGTAAATTAAGTTCATTTGCGACATTGAGTAAAATTAATTCAAATATTAGAGAAGTTGTAAATAAAATTAAAAATAAATGGAATATTGTCGTTTTTTTACAGTAAAGACAAATAAGCAGCATAATAAACTAGCCTGTTCTTTTCTGGCCAATGAAGCTGCCGCTTTGTAAAACCACACTACCTTATTACTAAGTAAAACTCCATGCCATGTGTTGCCTCACAACGTTTTTCCTCGCCGTTAACAACATTGATAAATAAACCACTCATATGACTTAAGTAGACAAATTATTATAGTCCGAATTTGAACTAAATTATTGTAATATTATTATGTTAAGATCACCATTCCATCACCAAAAATAATTGTCAAACCCAACACAAATAATATGACATTAAATTGCAGGCATCTCAAGCCAACTGCTATCGTCTGTAACGGGCTGTATATTCGTCTCGCTCGGACAAAACCCGCACCCGACGCAGGATCTCTCCAACAAAATTAATATTGGACTTAATCTTAAGTTTAATAAACAGGTTGGTATTCATGTTTGTTATGGGCGATTGTTGCAGGTTTTAATGTGCGATTGCGGTGTAGAAATTAGTTATAGTGTGTTATAGAAGTTATAAGTAATGTATTCTGCTATATTTTTATTAATATTTATATTTGTGCCTCATTGTTCAGTGTAATTAAATAGAAGGAACTTTAGTATTCTATTTACTTAAGCTTCGCTAAAAACCATCTATGCCAAATTCTTATTTATTCAAATTTCCAAACAAATGTGATCGTGTCATAATATTTTTCAAAGCTCTTATTATTCCTTTTTGCACCACTATAACCCTAAATGAATATCTTCATCCCTAGAACCAAGAAGTGGTAGGCTACACCCGCCGTTGCCCCACGTCCAACTACTGGCTATACTCGGAACGCTGCGTGGAGGCTGTGCGGGAATTCGACAAAGCCTTTCCCGATATGTTGGATCGGATCGGCAGGAACCTGGGCGCTAATTATAGGGAGGCGGACTTGTGGCCTGGGGAGGTTGGGTAAGTTGGATTAAAGTACCTTTGATCATCTCAAAAATTAAAAATATCAGAACAAGCGTATAATTAAATCAAATATATTATATTTAAGGTCTTAATTATATGAACGGGCGCTCTGATAGACATATAACACAAACTAAAGATATGCTACAGGATAGGCTGCCGCGACTCAGCAATCGCTGTACTGCTTTGTAGTGATTTGAATAACACACCCACACCATCTGAATTTCTAGTCCATTAGACATCTACATAAGTTCTCCTGTGGCTCCATAAGTTTTCGCTTTCGTATATTTTAGTTGTCAGACATCGTTTTTTGTAATGATCCTACGTTGTTTCTGCGCGTGGCAGTCGACAGTCGCTACCCGGTCGCGCCTTGCCGAATGCTTACAGCTATATTTCACAACCACAATCGTGTCGCAATTTGCAATATTGTCGCTGTCAAAACTGACAAATGGCATACCCATTTTTGACATTGACAGCGATAATATTGCAACTTGCGACACAATCAACAGCCGCTAAAGATACACAATCAGGTGGTGAGTCGCGGTAGCGTCTTTTCGAATATTATCTTAACGTTACTATCTCTTTTCGAATACTGTATCAACGTTACTACCTCTTTTCGAATACTATATCAACGTTACTATCTCTTTTCGAATACTATATCAACGTTACTATCTCTTTTCGAATACTATATCAACTTTACTATCTCTTTTCGAATACTATATCAACGTTACTATCTCTTTTCGAATACTATATCAACGTTACTATCTCTTTTCGAATACTATATCAACGTTACTATCTCTTTTCGAATATTATCTTAACGTTACCATCTCTTTTCGAATACTATATTAACGTTTACTATCATTTTTCGAATACTATCTTAACGTTAATATCTCTTTTCGAATACTATATCAACGTTACTATCTCTTTTCGAATACTATATCAACGTTACTATCTCTTTTCGAATACTATATCAACGTTACTATCTCTTTTCGAATACTATCTTAACGTTACTATCTCTTTTCGAATACTATATTAACTATTACTATCTCTTTTTAACGTCACAATACATTGGTAGCGAGGGCAAGCCGCAAGCGATCCACGCGTGGCACAAGACGCAGCCGTACGCCACGGCGCAGCGGCGCGAGTGCGGCGCGCAGTTCTTGGAGCCCGAGCAGATATGCGCGCTGGCTAGGGATCTGGACGACCAGCGGGAGGATTTGGCGGCTAAGGAGAAGACGATCACGTTGCATGTCAAGTGGAATCTGCTATATAAGGTATGTATTTTGTTTTACATTCTTATAGATAGTTGATTTGCAACATTGACTCAGAAATTTTGATTTCTGTAACCCTAACTATCCGTTTTTGAGACTTAGAGCCGTGAGAGTATACGTATGAGTGCAATGTTTTAACGAGTGTTTTTTATTCACAATTGAATTTGGTTTCACTTTAACTATTTAGTCAGTTCACACCTTCGCTAGCTCTTATGCAAACATATACAATTAGTTAAATATTTCCTCAACTGAGGAGAATTCCTTTTAACCGATCGTTATCTTGAAAATTGTGTTATGTAAACCAAACTAATGGTAGACAGACCTTTATTAGGGTCATAGGTCTACATAGTACCCATTTAGAATATCACTACCTATTTCTGCAACGGAGTGTCAGAAAAGGTGACTTAGAAAAATGGGCCTTTTCCTTCTCAACTTCCAAAAGTGTCTGACCAATATGAAATTCAAAATCTTTCTTTTTGGGATTTATAGTCTTGAGTTTATATTAATGTTAAAGTATGTTTATCTTCCACACCACACCATTCACACACCAACATCCCTTTTTGTACTAGTATCATAAAAATAACCCCCCCCCCCAGTGCGAGCTACACACAGGCAACGTGCCGCCGGACCGGCTGGCGGACTACAAGCTGCTGGACCGCGTGGTGTGCGTGGCGCACGTGACCGCGCCGCTCGCAGCGAGAGGCACCATCGTTGGCGTCTGCAAGACCAAACATAATACGGTCCGGCTGTCCGATAAGCTGAACGCGGTTGAGACTTATCTGGTGAGTGGAAAGCTGTTTTTATGTTGTCCATTGTGGCTCGAAGGACCATAGTTTTAGAAGAGGGTATATATGATAAACTAATTTAATTATGGGTATTATTAGTGTTGACTTAGGTTTGAAGGACCATGTTAGGAAAATTATTATTGTAGATTCAATTCATGATAAATAAAAGATAAATAAAGGAAAGAAAAATTTCGATACCGGCGGGGTTCGAACCCGCGACCTCGGGTATACGCCCCCGTCGCTCTGCCAATTGAGTTTTTTGTTTTACACTTTTTTAGTAGTGTTTGCATTCCCTACCTCCGAATTTATTATAAATTAGCAGCTCAATTGGCAGAGCGACGCACTGTGGAAAACGGTAGAACAAGAGCATATCGAAAATACTTTTTACGAATATCATAATTTGTCTAATATGGTTATTTTATTTGGTTCTCTAATAATTGTAATATAATATTCATTACGTTTTTTCACAAAATTACACAAAATGACATTATTTTTCATGTGTAGAAAGTATATACAACATAGGAGTACCAAACTTATATCTTTGTGTACACGTATTTCAAAACCATATTGTGAAAGAAATATTTGCTACAGATATGCAGTATCATACATTTTTGGAAAGCTTATTTCATGTTTATTAGAATACATGTCTTAGATTTCTAAAAAAGCGACAAATGTATCAGAAGGTACTTAAAAAGTGACATACCATATTTTTCACTGATTTATTTTTTTCGTCGAAGGTTTTCATTATTACCCACGTCTCCCCACGCGCTACAATTTGTGTTAATTGATAGTCTAACTATTCTTTAACACAAGAAAAAAAAATCAGCTGCGGATGCTTGCGGTTTTGGAAAATATCAGCAAGAATGTTATAAAGGACGGAACAGAAAATCGGTATCTTTTGCGGTTTACCATCGTTCAAAATTAATTAATATTCATTGATAACGAGGGTATATTATCAAGTTTGCACTTATTTTGCGTAAAAATAAAAAAAAAAAAAAACAAAAAAAAGAAATTATACATTATTTGAATATCCACACCTTACTGCATATATGTACCAAATTTCATCACTTTAGGACAAAAACTCATGAAGTTATATATTTTCGATCCGATACCGACCTGTCCTGTCCACAGTGCGACGTAGGCGTATACCCGAGGTCGCGGGTTCGAACACCGCCGGAGTCGAAAAAAAAAATTCTTTCCTTTATTTATCTTTTATTTATTAGTGATAATTCCCACGTGAGGTTTTCATGTCAATAACATTAAAATTAGATTCAATTCATTGAATGCAATACCTATCAGGTAATTGAAACAAGTATTGATTTTCGGATATTTTAATCGCGTGTTATTACATTATTTTTAAAGCCCGACGTTTCGAAAACTTTTCAGTTATCATGGTCACGGGAAGACTGAGGTGTTATTTGTCATTATACAGTACTATAAAATTATTAATACTAACTACCTTCACAAAATTTTAAGTTACATTTGTGTTTAATATTTGCTATCAATAGTTGTTTCAATTATAATGTGCAATCGTGAAAATCTTAGAAAATACTACCTATCAGGTAAGTTATACATGTGTATTTTTTGTTGGTTTTTTAACTCTCGGATGCGGCTCGAAGAACCATGTGTGGTTTTGGAAGGAAAAGTGTTAAAATTAAAATGAATAACTTATGTACAAACAACCGATAACTTAACGCCAAATTTAAGAATTTGATTTTAAATTTGTGCTCATTGACAATAGATATAAAATAATATTTTGAATCAGTTTATAGAATCAGTAATACATTTCAAATCCTGTTTTCCCAGGTACTTTTTGATGAGCCATTCCCTGGAGCTACTACGGAAGAAGGCTTAGACCAACCGAGGTTATATAGGTATGTTTTATTTTATCACATTAGATGCGCCTGCCCATTGCTATTCTATTTTCGCAACTTATTGGGATATTTTAGTTTCCTGAATCTTTTCAGATTTAAATGCAGTATAAACATTAGTGTACTTCTTAACTTATATCTATACAAATTTTTATTACTCTGAGGTTTCGCTGCCGACATGAAAATAAAGTGACACTTATGATTTCCCAGATTGTCAAATATTGTGTTACTATATGCGGTATTTAGTGAACGATAATTTCAGTACATGAAAGTTATACTTGTCATACTATAGCAAGGAGCAAGTCATACTATATTGTTTCTTTTTATTCGAAAAAAGGATCTCTTATTCTCTATGTTTTTAATTCTATTTCTTCTCTGTTGTAACTTTTCCTTATTTTACAGAATGCTTCCAACGAACATGCTAAGCATATCATTCGGTCGCAAACTGCGAGAACAAGTTAACAAGTCGAGCGATGAGGATAAATGGATTCCTCAGGCACCGAAAATACTAAGGAAAGAAGATGGACATAATTCTGCGTTTGCTTGTTATAGGTAAGTTTTTATGTATATTTTGATATAAACGCAATTTTTGCAATCAGTATCTCTGAAAACTTTTACGAATTCTAATCCTAAAACATAAAACAACTTTGTATGAAATGGGTTATCATATCAACGACAAATAGCTGAATAATCATAGAAATATAAAAAACGCGCCAGCCCCGAAAATGAAGTCCCATTTTGCTGAATGGTCTATGTAACTTGGACTCACGTATCCCTTGTCTTATCCTACACGCCTCACACCAAACACACTACAAGATATCTTTGTATCCGTTACAAATATAACTTACAGATATCAGAAAGAAAATCTATATTTCACATCAAGTAAAGAACCTTTTGATCACCCAATGATATATTTTAATGTCAAGACAGTACTGTACTAGAATTTACTCACCATTCCAGCCCCACAAAAGACAAGCAATCCCCGGTACAAGAACCCAAAGTCCCAATCGCCAATTCGCTACCACAAACGCAACCTCAACCTCAACAAGATGTTACAGAATTGCTGAAGAGTCTGCTGAAGATCAGTCAGCCTGATAATGAACAACCGAAAACAAGCAAGGTAGGTTTTTGGGGTACTTGGTTTTTCACATCGGTGTTTTCTGACTATATGTTTTGAGTCGCCTTTTAAGACACCCATGGGTAGAAAGGGGTAGTGACATTCTAAGCTGACATTACATATCCAAGGTAAGGGTGTGGGGCTTTTTAAGTGATTTTTAGGCGATGCGAGACCCATCACCAACTCTACTTTGAAGCTCCGGCTACCCCTTTTTGGAATTTATGGCCGTAAGTATAAGTATGTACGTATGTTGAAGTTTGGTCAGATTAGGTGATATTTAAAATGTTTTAATTTCAAATTTCCCTCAGAAGTAACTGCGTAGCACTAGCAAGAACCTATTTCTTCCCGCAGTTGTCATAAGATGCGACTAAGGGTATTTGGGATATGTAAAGGTGGCCACATACGTAGCGGTATACCTGAACGGTATACCGGAACTGAAAGCTTGTGCAAGTATACCGGAGCGTGTGTGCGGCAAAACTTGCATAAGTTTTATGACTTGTACATGTCTGGTAGGCAGATCAAAACTACGATCTGTATACCTGAACAAACTGGTTTGTGCAAGTATACATGAGCGTGTGTGGCGGAACGCTTCAACCGCACGCGCGCCAGTGCTTCGGTTGGTTGTGTTGTGTGTGTTTATTTTCGCGCCAAAATGTCTGTCGATTCACGCCGCAGTAATAGAGAGAAGTTAGAAGAGTTTATAGATTTATACAGGAAGTTACCATGTCTGTGGCAAATTAAAAGTAAAGATTACCATATTCGCGACAAAAAGAACGCTGCAAACCAACAATAGCCAAAACGTCATCATTTGTGGGTGTCACTTTAGATAGAACCGGTGGCATATTTCACAAAATAATTATTGCACAACACGACCTCTTCGGTTTGTCACAGGCGCAGAATTGAGACATGTACAGGCATACTTGAATCGTGTGTGGTCGCTATGGACGTTAGGTATACTTGCACAAGCCCTCAGTTCCGGTATACCGTTCAGGTATACCGCTACGTATGTGGCCACCTTAAATAATTGGTGGGTAATTATTGCGGCTGGAGCCCCATCACCAACAACAATCCCTTTGCCACTCATCTTCCAAATGTGGCTGAATAATTTATAATTCTAAAGCTCTTGCTATCATGTTTTTGTCATTTATTTTCTCAAAGGAAGTTGAAAGGAATAAAGATGGTTGAACAAAGGATTGTTGATGGTAGTTTGCAATGTCTAACCTTAGACTAAGGAAAACTCCACACCAGTAATAGGGAACAGAACCTTAGCGACCGCGATCGTGTCGCAAGTTGCAATATTGTCGCTGTCAAAAGTGTGAAATCGCATACAAATTTATGACATTGACAGCGACAATCGTGCAACTTGCGACACAATCGTCAAAATATATGTAGTCAACCCCCGGATCAGCCATGCATATTTGAATAATCTCGATGGTGCAATTGTTGACATTAGAGTGTACGTAATATAAGCCAAGGTTGCCTCTGAAAGTGCCAAATGGATGTTATAGCAATCGCAGGAAGATGACATATATAGTAGACTACATGGATTAAGACTTGTTCAATGCTTACTAATTAGGCAGTATAAAGTTCTGATAAATACACATACAAACATACATATAATCACGGCTATAAATCCCTAGAAGAGGTAGCCAGAGCTAAGGAATTCGAAATTCCTCAGCCACGTTTGGAAAGTTGAGTAGGGAAAAGATGGTAAAATAAAGGTTGTTGGTGATGGGTCTCCAACAGCATCGCCCAAAAATCCCTTAAAAGTCCCGATACCGTTAGTCGCCTCTTACGTACACCCACCGGAAGAAATGGGGTAGTGCTATTCTAAGCCGACACTACACAGCAAATAAATACTCTGATAAATCTACCTCATAAATCACAAAGTTATTATATACCACTGTTATTGTTTTATTTGCTATATCTTACACTTACTATACTGAGTTGATTGTTATTTATTTTTTTCAGGTGACAGCTCCCGAGCCGCCTGCCACCTGGCGGAACAATAAAACTAATAACAATGCACCACCGCCCAACACTGCGCAAAGGTATAACTTTATTTTATTATACTTACTTGCCTATACCCATAGGGGTAGGCAGAGGCTATCGATCGCAACCACATTCATCACTCTTGTCATACTTGCTCCTTTATTCTTTTCACTACGGACTTTCGCCTTCCTATGAACGTTTTCGATTCGGTTTTCAAACAACAAAATATTATTTTATAAACTTAATATAGTATATTTTTTTCCTTTAAAAGATCATAAAAGACTTCTTTTTCACTTCGCCTAAACAAAACGGAAAGGTGATATGCAATCTCATTATTGCATTGTTTTTATTTATTCCGAAACAAAAAGTGAACTGTAAGCCATTGCGAATTTATTGTACTCCTAAGTGAGATAAATTAAAGAGTATGCATAAGAAGAATAACGAATACGAGGGAAGCAACAGAAATAAATATTTGTTAGCATCGTAAAAAATCAGCAACCTATCACAATTTCTGTGAAAATATTATGAAATATAATATTTCCAGCATGTTTTCTATAACTTTAACTTACGTTATTTTTTTCTTTTCAAGCGACGCAGGTTGGGAAATATATGTGGGGTAAGCAATTGTTGTAAGCTGTACTATAAATTTTATATATAATTATTTTTGGTCACTTATAATATGATGAATACTCAATTTGACGACAGCCGTGGCCGACTGGATAGGTGACTAGGTTCTTGGTCCGGAGGTTGCGGGTTCAATCTCTCCTGAGAGCAAAATATATGTGATGAGCATAAATGATTGTTTCTTAGTCCAGGGTGTTATTTATATGTGTATTATGACGACATGATAGTCCAATGGGTAGAACACCCGCCCGTAAACAGATAGGCGTGAGTTCAAATCCCGCGTCGGGCCTACACCAATTAGTCTTTTCTAAAGTCATATGTGTGGTTAATTTATCATGGCTGTTAACGGTGAGGGGAAAACATCGTGAGGAAACCCACATGACCGAGTTGTACTTAGCCATGTGACAGTATATACGGACAAAACGGCGATAGGCCTGCCCCCTATCACGTGAGTACAACTTCTAAGCAAAACGTGGGTACCTACTTTGGACACTAAGTGGCGCTGTCACGTTGTTCATAAGTATTGGTAAATCTGCCAACCTCTTTGGGGATAAACGGCGTGAACGTTTATGTTATGTATTATATATAAAATTATATATAGTCTCTGCATACCCCAATGGGAACTAATGGCGTGAGAATATGTATGTATGTATATAATATTAAATATATCGTTGAGTAAGTATCCTATTATACAAGTCTTACTTTGTTTGGGGCTAACTGGATCTGTGTATAATATGTCCGTATATATGAAACAGTAATTTAACAAAATGGTTTCTGTAAAGTGTAGTTTTGTTGCCGATCTTGTAATAAATTAAGCAGAATAAATTGTAATTTCCACGGCATCAAATAAATGTTTACAGACGGGTATAATGGTCCGCCATATAACCGTATTATTTCTGAAAATATTTGTTCGTTATGTGGGATGCAACTCAGTAAAGCGGATTTGCGTGTTAGAACTACTCAAAGATGCAAGACAAAATTATCGAGTTATATTTAGTTTTATGATACCTATATCTATGCGCACGGCATTAAATCCTAATATGTAAGTGATACCCACCAAAAACATTCTGTAGAAAACTAGCCAAGTCCCGATAGAGCTGCTTGTTTATCTCTAAAAAGTAATGAAATCTTTAAAATAAATGGAGCCAAGTCTATAGTTCCGTAGGGAACCATAGTCCACATCGCAGTAGTGCGATTTATTTATTATTATAGTTAATTTTACGAGACTTGACCGTTGACTTGTAATTAGTAGGTTATGATTAAAATTTAAGGGAAATATATAATTAATCACCTAAGTTCTTACAACTAAAAATATAATAGTTTAGAATCACAAAAAAATGTTAAGTGGACTCTACATAATCGGCAAAGAAGTTTAGAAGATTTCAATAAATCTGCAAACAATTTTAACGTGTCAAGAATGTTCAACGGCCAAGTCACGTAAAATCAACTATATTAAATCAAAGTAAGAAACCTTAGACTTGGCTCCACTTATTTTAAAGATTTCATTACTTTCTAGAGATAAACAAGCAGCTCTATCGAGACTTGGCTAGTTTTTTACAGAATGTTTTTGGTGGAATTTCACTTCTTTTTGACAGGACGTAGACTGATTGAATGGTTACATTTTCTTTTTATTATATTATTTATTTGTTTAAACCTTCTTTTTCTAATTATCTTGTGAAGTCAACGAAATACACGAGAAAAACTTATAAATGTGTCAATACGCTACCGGGATTTAAAATACAGCCAGCGCCATCTAGTGACGTGTACTGGTACTACTGCTAAATAACGTGAGCGAAGCCGCGGCTGAGTGCTAGTAAATAAATAATAATAATAACAATTGGCCTGAATATTTTTATTTATTGAGTAGAATACAGTTAATCGACTACTATTTCTCGTAAATACGCTTATTATAGTTTGGCAGTACTCTTATTATGTTTTCTCATCAGCGTCACCAGGTAGTCCAGATTTTCCATAAACCTTGTTCTGATAGTGACTGTGATTTTTTCTTTATGTGGGCGTTAAAATATACCTCTGTACCAAATTTCAGCTCTCTAGGTCTATGGGAAGTACTAGTTCTATTTTGATGATCAGTGAGTCAGTCAGTCAGTGTCGAAAATGCGAAACTTTGCATTAGCTTAACTTCGGATATCAAGTGTGTGATTACGAATTTCTAGGTGACGAAAATTTCGGCATTTTAATCCTATCCAGAGGCTCTCGTATGGGGCCCTGTAAATGCGGCGAAACGGTTCCAGAAAAGGATGGTACGGCAATGTTTGCTTCGCCCTCGACTAGGCGGGGGCACGACAGATCCATCAATTAATTTAAAAAATCCGCAGTCACTTTAATTTAATGAAGAAAAGATTTTGAAATAGGCAATGATATGATAAAGTATAATGAGTCTCCATCCACATAGCTAAACAAGCACTTCTAAATCCTTAAAATTTTCCTAAATACCATAATTTCTTGTAAACAGGTACCAACAAAATCGACCAAGACCCCAGCAGCCACCAATGCCTCAAAACGCTCAACAAAATTGGAGGAAAGATCCGGTCGCGGTCGGCAGGCCTCAGGCAAATACTTATCAGGTGAGCTTAGCACGGTTGAAATTACAATTGTCCTTATAAAATACATATACTCACGGCTATAAATAATTAAGAGGGGTAGTCAGAGTAATAGAATTAGAAATTTCTAAGGCACTTTTGGATGCAGTTTGGGGAGAAAATGGAATAATAAAGTATCGTTGGTCTCCAGCCACAACGATCATTGAAAAGCCCCGCACGCCACTGCGCGAAGTCATGAGGGTGTGCTATTCAAAACCACAACTACACAGTTAAAAAATTGTTGATATTATATATTTTGGCACACTTACATCATGGTCAATACTTAATAGGTTGATTTATCATGGTGGTTAACGATGTGAGAAACGTACATTGCTGGAATATATTTATTGTTCTGACAGTGTATTCGTAACGAGTGGCGATAGGCTTGGGCTGTATCACTTTAAAACATGAGAGGATATCATCTTAAGGAACCCCACATGGCTAGGGACAAATGTATTTCCATCTGTTATCCTGAAAAGAGATGGTAAGAACTATGGTATCAACATTTCCTCAGAAGTATTTCAAAAGTTTCCTCCCATTTAAAATCTATCGGCTCGTACGACACTCGCGTAGAAAATATTGAAACCATAGACACACTTAACATATGATAGCTAAAGCAGCGAGAGACTTATCCCCTTTCAATGGATACATTGTCAAGGCAAAATATGGCTCCTGGCTTTATTAATACAATAATAAATATTTTTTTCTTTCCAGCCCCCCCAACCCCCTTTCCCCTCTTTCGCCCCTCGTTTCAACGCTCCCCTGCCCCAATTCCCGTTCCCTAATTTCCACCCCCAGCCCCCATTTCCCACCAACCCCGCTTTCCAAGGAACCCCACAAACTGCTAACTTCCCAAGTCATCTGCCTAATGTGGCTGGAAATGTGCCGATGAAGAAGAATCTGATTAGTCAGGTATGGATGTTTTATTAATATGTTAAGTAGATGTTCATTGAGGAGTATTCTAAGCCAAGTTCAGCCTAGGTTGTCGTTTTTAGCAGCCAGGAAGAAGGGACTATTAGTATTCTTGCCTACTACCTACCCTTACCGTAATTTTGGGTATAAGAGTGGTGGCGGCAGTTCACTAATTAGATACACGGCTATTTTAAAGTTTCAATCCGGGATCGAATCCGCAACGAAGGGATCCGTGAAAAAACTGGCGAAGCTGACATAGCCCTAAGAGTTAAAAAACTGAAGCGGCGTGGGCATTATTATTTGTTA